>PVLD010003115.1:31025-94612 GCA_004027595.1 Dinomys branickii
CCCCCCCCCCCCCCCCGCAGTCCTTGCAGCACCCCTGAGGGAAGGCAGTTTTATTTTAGATCCATTAATCTGGTTCTTTGTTCCCTCATTCTCTTGTCAGTCAACAGGCACCCCAGGCACAGCATGTACATCTTCCTCATTAAGAATGGCACATCTGTACTTCTCTCAATTCTTTTTGCTTGTGAATTTGTGCTCCTGTCCTCCCCACGCAGAAGTGGTTGGGTGATTATAATAGCAGTATTTTTGGAATCTGCTCATTCAAATGAGTTTTCATCATAATTCAGTTTCCATGTTTGGAAAATAATTGTGTATGTGCAATACAGTTTTTAGTCTATATCTTGTGCTACACTTAGATTTGTGGACTCTGAAAAAAAATTCCATCCAAATTTATTCCTAGGTCTTTGAAGAGACTGGTTTTGATATCAAAGACTATATTTGTAAGGATGATTACATTGAACTGCGAATCAATGACCAACTTGCTCGTTTGTACATCATTCCAGGAATTCCAAAAGACACAAAATTTAACCCAAAAACCAGAAGAGAAATTCGGGTATGTAACTGATAGAAACTCAGACCCCACACGGAACCAGACCAGACCTTCTGACATGAGAGAAGTCTTTATTAGGGGGAGCGGTGCAGGGGTGTAGCAGGCTGCCTAGCGGACCAAGGCAGCGGCGAGCTGAGCAAAGTGGAAAGCGCAGGCTTTTAAACTTTTTCAGGGTGGGTGTCGGCAGGCCAGAATAGCCTGAGTGGGGTGGTGGGGGTGGGGGTGTTGTCCCTGGGTCAGAACAGTCTGAGCAGGGTGGGTTGGGCCAGAATACCCTGAGCGAGGTGAGCTGTTTGTCAGAGTCCTGCCAAAGCAGATGAGGGCAGGTTTGGCTTTTGTGTCTGAGGGGAACTGAAGTGGAACAGGTAAGGGAAGGAGAGAAATATTGAGAATTAAAGTTTTCCCACGAGGGAGGCTGGCTGCCTTGTGACATACCAGTAACAATTGAGAATATCCGCAGGTGGCTGGACAGTATCCAAATTGAATAAAAATTGAATTGAAGATTCTTTTAAAACTCCTCAATAATAAATAATTTTTTCTGTTTCAGAACATTGAGTGGTTCTCCATTGAGAAATTACCCTGTCACAGAAATGATATGACCCCAAAATCCAAACTTGGTTTGGCACCGAACAAATTTTTTATGGCCATTCCCTTTATCAGGTATATCCCTATTTTTTGAAGTCTAAAACCTCCATGTTCTGATATTTTGGATTTTAAAAGTGAATTTTCAATGTTTCCATAGACCATTAAGGGACTGGCTTTCTCGAAGATTTGGGGATTCTTCAGACAGTGACAATGGATTCTCCTCAGCTGGTGGCACACCAGCTAAACCCACAGTGGAAAAATTGAGGTAAATAAGAATAGTTTATATTTATATATTTTTATATTTAATATAAATGTATATGTATGTGTGTATATATATATCTTTATATAGTGTAGTGAGCCTCAGCTGGCCTCTCGTTGTACCCCAGAGACGAATGGCGTTGGGTGTGAGAAGAATAAAGATGAGGGACAAGAGCTGGGGTCGGGGGAGTCACCTCTCGCCTGATGAGCAGGAGGACCGACTTCAATAGTCCAGGCATTTATTTTATACACTTGCAAAGTTAGTATCATGGGCGGGTAATGTTGCCTAGGGACTAAGGACTGTAATTGTCCGGCAGGATGCCTTTTTCAGTACTGAGGTAGCTGGACTGCTTGACCAATAACCAGCTCCAGTGGCTCCCAACAATACAGTTTTTAATGCAGTAGCATTTTCCTTCTAAAGTTGACAGATACATAAGATTTTTTTTTCTTGCCAGGTGTGGTAGAGCATGCCTGAGGGTTGAGGCAGGAGGATCATTGTGAGTTTGAGACCAGCCTGGGCTACATAAGTGAGTTTCAGACCAGCCTGAACTGCATAGTGAGACCCTGTCTCAAAAAAGACAAGATTTCTTCTTACAGATACTATTTTGTTACTGGTCTTCTAGATAAACAATACTGTTTTAAAGGGATTTTGATTGACATGAAAAAGGTTAATTGTAGTTGGAAAGGAGTTTCGGGCATGCTGTATTTGTGTATGTTTGTAGCATAATGTGTACAGTCCTTGTGAGGAGTGTATATAACACACCCCACTTCCTTTCTTTCCTCCCCTTTTCCTCCCCTCCTTTCCCCTTCCATTTCTTGATCCCCTTTCTACTTGAGAAGCATGTATCTTCTTACTTCCTGTTACCTATTTTACTTTGCTCTTTATATTTTGTGTTTCTGCTAGGAACCATGTGATATTTAAGCTTGTGTGAATCATTTGTTTCACTAACATTATGGGTTTCAGTTGCATTCATTTTCTGATAAATGACACAGGTTCGTCCTTATGGCAGAGCGGTACTCCATTATATGTAAATACAATATTTTCTTGATCCATTCATCTGTTGATAGACATATCAGCTGCTTCCAAGAATTATTAGGAACTATGCTTCTATAATCATGTATCAATATGATATGATGACGTTAATTTTTAGCAAAATATCTAGAAGGGGAATAGTTGGGTCAAATGGAATTTCTAGTTTTAGTTTTTTGAGGAATCCCCATCCTGGTTTCCATAGTGGTTGTACTGTTGCAGCAAAAATCATTGAGGACAAGCTAGTGGAGACCAAATACATTATTGGGATGTTGTTATTCTGGCAGAGGACAAAATGACCAGAAGTCAAGAAATGTCAGCCTGGAGCTGGCTTTGTACTGAGGTTTTATACCTTACAGGTTTCCATAGCAACCACATTACCTCATTTTGAAAAATTTATAGGAATTCACAAAGTGTAGGGCTTTCCAGGCACGCCCAGACGTTAGTTAGCCAGGCAGGGTGCGGCCAAATTCTAGCTTGTACCCCAGTTTATCTTATCTGTTTGTTCTTCCATATAACATCGTGTTTCTCTTTGTGTGCGTTTATGGCTACCTAAGAGGGGAGGGGGTAAGGAGTGAGTTTAAGCAGAAGTTTAAGATGCAGTTCTAAGAAAACAAGTCTCTTCTGCCATGTCAGTACTAGTTTATATTCCGACCGACAACTTGCGGCCTTGTCAGCATTTGTTATTACAGTTTTTGATGATGGCCATTGTATGGGGTAAGATGGAATCTTGAGTGTTGTTTTAATTTGCATCTTTGTAACAGCTAGTGATGTTAAACCTTTCTCAGCAGTTATTGGCCATTTTAATTTTTTCTGTCAGTTGTGTATTCATTTCCATGGCCCATTTCTTTATTTGGTATTTTATGGGGGGGAGTCTAATTTTTTTGAGTTCTTTATGTATTCTGGATATTGGTCCTCTGAGGAGTACCTGGCAATTTTTTTTTCCATTCTATAGGTTGTCTTTTCAGTCTGTTGGTTGTTTCTTTTGCTGTGTAGCTTTTTAATTTAATGTGATCCCTTTTGTTGTTTTTGGTTCTATTTTTTGTGCAAGTGGGGTTCTGTTCAGAAAGTCTTTGCCTACACCTGTGAGTTCAGAAGTTTTACCTATTTTATCTTCCAGCAGGCTAAGCATTTCTGTTTTAATAGTCTGTCTTTTCTCCAGTGTTTTTTGAGCCTTTTGTAAAATGGTGTACTCAGAAGTATACTAGCTTTATCAATAGGTAGAATACTGGGAAAAGAAAAAAAACTTGTATTTTTGTAGTGGTAATTTTTTTTATTCTACTTTAGAGAATTGAGTTTCTGAAGATGGTTGCATTAGGGTATGTGGAGGTTTGTGTCTATTGGAGATCAGAGATGCTGGTGAATAACATTTTCAAGTTGGCTGTGAAGACTTGGGCTTGGATTTTTTTTATCAACTGTGTATTATGGAGAATAATTATTACATGAATGTGAAGTGTGAAGAATATATACTTGATTGGAACTTGATTGTTTCCAAATCACAGTTACAGGGTAGAATGTGGAACTTCATTAAATGCATGTAGTTTCATAATCGGCTTGCTCTAATTTTGCCTCAGTTAAATTCAGAAAAAGTTGACCTTCACATTTTCTCTAATTTAGATGTTCAGTTTCTGTTACAGAGATTCTAAAATTAAAAACAGTACATCACACCCATAGTTAATATTCATTTTACATGGATAGCATTCCATTTTGGTTGGGTTCTATTAGAATAAGAGCTTGAACTGACTAAATGCCATAGAATAATTTCTGCCTTTGAAAATAGATGATTATAATTACCCAACTCTGTTCTCCTAGAAGTGAATGAAACAGTATAGAAGAAGTAAGGTAGGTGGGAGTACCGCCAGAAAGAGAATTAGATCAGTGTTCATCCCTGGGAGCACCCAGCACTGCACACTAGAATGCTCAGTGTGCTTCCTGTGCCTGTTAGTCCGAGGAGACAGTAAGACATCCTCTACCCAAGTTTTAGGTTCCATATAGGTGCCGTGTTTATATTTAGAGGCATACTAATCTCTATGGTGATGTGTTAGAGGAAAGGTCTCAATTTTGTCTGAAGGAATAAAAGACTGAAATTTTATGTAGGTTGTACATGGGACAGGGGAAGAAGACGATGTTGCTCTTGAGATCAGCAGCTCTGGGCTGTACTACATAAGTACATGTAGTATATGTACGTATGTATAATAAGACTTACTGTGTGATGAACTACTGCATGGTATAGCCGTTTAGAATTCCTTTTGAATAAGAATTGAAGACTGAGTCTTTATTATAATCTGACCATCCCTTGTGGTCTTGTGCCCTTAATTTTTGCTTTAGAAAACAGCTTACTTTCTCATGTGTTCTTGTAAGATGTGTAGGGCGCTTAAATGACTTACGGAGATTCCAAACTTAAAACATTCTAAACATATGAATTGTATACTATATTAAGAGGAAAGGTCTTGAAACAAAGCTTGTTTGTTTCAAGATTTAGAAAGAATTATCTTCCTCAGATGTTAAAGAATATAATCACTCATAGGGAGGAAATAGTTCTAATTTTGAAAAATCTGGGGTAAAAATAATAGATTTTTCTTCATTAAAGAAATAGTGGGACTGGGATTGTAGCTTGGTACGGCGGAGCTTTGCCTAACATACGCGAGGCCCGAGGCTCGATCCGTAGCGCTCTGCGGGAAAAGTGCGTATTTAGCACTTGTCACTCTTCCAGGTGCTGGGGAGGAAACAGCAGGGCAAACAGGTAAGAATCTTTACCCCCCATGGAGCTTATAGTACGTATCAGGGGAGACAATAATAACACAGTAAAATATGTAGTTTCTGACTTAAACTGTCACAGTGTTTGAGGAAGCCACATTGAACATTTTCTCATCTGATTTTTATTTTTTATATTTTGGTATAGTCGAACGAAATTCCGCCACAGCCAGCAGTTATTTCCTGAAGGTTCTCCTGGAGACCAGTGGGTGAAGCACAGGCAACCAGTGCAGCAAAAGCCATACAATAACCACTCTGAAATGTCTGACCTTTTAAAAGCAAAGGTAAGTGGTATACTTTAAAATTTTCCAGAAATTTAGATCATTTGTTTTTGTTTTGTTGTTTGGTTTTGTGAGCAAGGTCTTGCTGTATAGTTCCGGTTGGTCTCAAACTCATGGCTGTCTTCCTGTCAGCCTCCTGAAAGCTAGGATTATAGCCATGTACCACCATGCTTGGCTAGATCGTTTGTCAAATTTATATCTTCAGCAAGATGTGAGAGTTCTAGCTGGTGCAGTGGCACACACCTCTAATACTGGCACTCTGGGAGGCTGAAGCCAGGGGATCGAAAGTTCAAGCTCATCCTGGGCAATTTAGTGACCTAGTGAGACAAGTGTTTGAAATAAACAGAAAAAGGTTGGGGATTTAGTGTGAAGGACCTGGGTTCCATCCCCAGTCATGCACTCCTTGCCCTAAACTTTAATTTCATTCTTGCTTATATTTGTTGTTACCTGTCCTTTTTTTTTTTTTTTAAGAGAGAAAGAAACCTATAAAAATGATAACAGAATTTCAAAGCAAGGTGATAGTAAATTAACAATGGTTATTGCATATGTTATCTTTAAAGTAGTTGCTAAGATTACAAGATATAGGCATGCGAAACAATATAAGCACTAATTGTTCCTTTCAGTGAACTAATAGAAATTAGTAGTATAATTATCTTAGCTATCTTGTGTGTATATGTATATATTTTAAATTTAAAAAAAATTTTTATTTTCCATTCCTTCTTTTCTTCTTTCCCCATCCCAGTTGTTCTTTCCTTTTGAGCAGTTTCTCCCCCTTTCACATTATCATTGTACCTTTTTGATCTTAACTTTCAGTTTCTTACTAGGGAGACAATATGTTCACACACGTAAGTCTGATTTTTCACTTACGAGTGTGGTCTCTAGTTGCATCCATTTACCTATAAAGTCCTTGAGTTTATCTTTCTTTATAGCTGAGTAATACTCCATTATATAAAAATACCACATCCCAGCCGGGCATGGGGGCTCATGCCTGTAATCCTAGCACTTGGGAGGCAGAGGCAGGAGGATCACTGAATTCCAGACCAGCCTGGGCTACAAAATGAGCTCAAGGCCAGCCTGAACTGCATAGTGAGACCCTGTCTCAAAAAGACAAAACAAAAACAAAAACAAAAACCCACATCTTTTTTTATCCATTTTTCAGTTGATGGGCATTTGGGTTGCTTCCATGGTTAGCTATTACAAATTGCGCTGCTATAAACATGGGTACACATATGTCGCTGTGATACGATGTTTTCATATCTGGGAAAATACCCAGAAGGGGAATGGCTGGGTTAAATGGGACCTCTAGACCTAGTTTGCTGAGGAATCTCCACACATTTCCACAGTGGTTTCACCAGTCTACACTCCTACCAACAGTGGAGAAGGGCTCCTTTCTCCCCCACAGCCCCGCCAGCATTTGTTACTGTTATTTGGTATTGCTTGATTTCTTGATGGCAGCCATTCTTTCTGCAGGGAGATGGAATCTCAGTTGTTTTAATTTGCATTTCTTGAATGACCAATGTGTTGAACATTTTTTTCATATATTTACTTACCTGTCCATTTCTAATTTTAGTTACCCACTGCATTGCCACTGTTTTATCTTTTAAAAATACAGTTTTAACTGGGTGTAGTGACAAGTACTCGTTATCCCAGCATGCTGCATAGGAGGTGGAAGTAGGAGGGACGCAAGTTCAAGGCAAGACCCTGTCCTCAAATGACACAAATACTGAGTTTGTCAAAATTAAAAAGTTTTATGCTTCAGAGGATATTGTCAAGAGAGTGAAAAGATAGCCTACATAATAGGAAAAAAGAATATATATCCTAAACCATGTATCTGATAAGGGTTTGAAATCCAGAATATATTAATTGCTTCAACTGAACAATAAAATCCCATCCCCATTGAAAAATCCACAAATGTACAAATAGATACTTCTCAAAAGAAGATATTCAAAGGCCCAATAAGTATAGAAAAGATGTTCAGCACCGTTTACTATTAGGGGAGTGCAAATCTAAACTACAGATTCTGCTCATGTATTAGAATGGCAGTGGTAGTGGTTATAATTTAACAAAATGGAAAATAAGCGTTGGTGAGGCTGTGGAGAAGTGAAACCCTTGTGCATTGCTGGAGGGCGTGTAGAATGTGTGGCTGCTGTGGAAAACAATACTCAGTTTCTCAAGAAGTCAGACATACAGTTATGTGGCTCAGCAGTTCCCTAGGTAATATCCATAGGAATTGAAAGCAGGAATTTAAACAGCCTAAAATGCCAGTTTGTTAGCAGGATTATTTGTATTAGCCAAAAGGTGGAAACAACCCACTTACCCAACAGATGAGTAGGCAAAATGAGGTGTGTACATGTATTTTACCCTTCACAGAATGAAGTTCTGAGGCATGCTACAGAACAGGTGAAACTTGAGGGTATTTTACTGAGTGACATAAGGACAGATACATGATTTCACTTGGTCCCTGGTATAGATAAATTAATAGCAATGCAGAATAGAGATTATCAGGGAGAAGGGTTCTGTTTCTTAGGATGAAAAAGTTCAGGAAATGAATAGTGGTTACTGTATGTTGTGTCTAATGCTGTTGATTACACAGCCTAAAGTGGCTGAAGTGACACCGCTTATGTGTGTTACACCACCATAAACAGTACCGGAAAGAGCAGCATGATACTGGATTAACATAACAGTGTGAACATGAAATTTTGAAAACAGTTTCTGTGCTAACATTTACTTATTTTAAATATCTGTTAGCGTTGTAAATGTTTATATGTTTTAAACATTAATGTTTATATTGTTTTAGACAATTCTTTTTAATATGCTTGATTTTTAAATATATTTATTGGTTATAGTGCTGGAAATTGAACCCAGGGCCTTCACATTGAGCCACATCCCTAGCCCTTTTCTCTTTTGTAAAGTTTGAGACAGGGGCTTAGTTGCCTAAGCTGGGCTTGAATTTGGGTTTCTCCTGCCTCAACCTTCCAGAGTGCTGGGATTACAAGTGTGTACCACCATACCAGCTGGAGCCAGTCTCTTAAATAGATACCTTTTTAAGATCTAGAACTACAGATTTTGTTTAAAAAGTGTTTTTGGAGCCAAAAGATTTTTTTCTTTGTAAATTAAAAAACGTTTCAAACTCAGGTTAAATCAATGTGATAGCAAGATTTAAGCCATTGTGCATGTTTAGATTTTGTGCCAAATTTAAGAATATTGGCTCAATTTTAAAATACCAATCTTCATTATTTTATAAAACAAGATTATTTGATAATGCTTACGTGTTTATTAATAAATTGAAGGAAAATGAGGCAGTACAGTGATTCTAGGAGCCGTTGTATTAGCTGTTTTATACCTTGAGAGGACTCTTTGTGAAGCACTATCTTCTGTAAGAAAATACATTGAGGGGGTGATTTATGAAAATTTTCTTGGCTTTGCTGACTCAACTATCTGTAAACATTTTTGAGGTACATTCATTTGTGTTTTTTACTTCATACTATAGATTTACATTTTATTTCTTTTTTACTGGAAAAACAGAATCAGAGTATGAGGGGAAATGGCAGAAAACAATATCAAGACTCACCTAGTCAAAAGAAAAGAACAAATGGGACCCATAGTCAGCCTGCCAAGCAGCAGAATCTGTTGATGGTAAGTTAAGCTCCAGTACTAAGTAGACAGTTCTTCCTTTTTAGAAGTGGAGGAAGGTCATTGTTCGAGCACATTAAGGTGAGTGGGTTTGTTCTTGTTTTAAATGATACAGTGACAGGATTTTTAATGGAGCTAAATTATGCACTATTACATTTATTCACAGAAAACTCTCCTTGGCCACTCTTAATTACAGGTTTATAACATTTACTCAGTTGCACATCTGATTTTTCCTTTTTATATGATTATTTACATTTTGAGTGAAAACACATTCCTTCTGTTTTTTTGACATGCTGTTTGTATTTTTATTATTTTGAGTCTGCTTTGCTACTAGTACTTCGGTTCCTGTGCTTGGAATTCTTATTGTCATCTCGTTGTAACTAAGCACTGATTGATTAATCTCTCACTGTCCTCCTTGCTTCCTCCACAGCCTCTGCTAATCGCCATTCTAATCTGAACTTGTACTATCTTTGTAACCATTTTAATGAAGTTGAAAATTTGAGAGAATTTTACAGTTACATTTTTAAATTTAAGTTAATTAAAAATAAAGCACTCATAGTCAGTGCCATTGTCATTAGCCCAAGTCTACACACAAATAGTTAACGAATATTTTATAGCATTTTTTTTCACTCTTCTGTTTAGTATGTGCTCTGGAAAATTATAGCCCAGTAGTATCCTCGCTTATCTCTTCTGTAAACTCTAATATTTGTATGCTGGATTTTCTTTTGATAGTTTCATTCATTTTTGTTTCATTTCTTTAATAAAATAGACAACAGTAGTAACTTCAAATTTTTAGCAAAAAGTATTTTATATAAATTCCGTGGGTGTTACTTACTTAGCTTGAGGTATAATGACTCCACGCACTGACATATGTTCGTATATATCCTTTTGTTTCACTGTGCTCTGATAAAAAATATCGAAAAGAACAAAGAATAATTAAATTTTTTGATAAATTTGAACACTTGTTTCTAACAAAAGCTAGAGAAATAGTTTCTTAATGATAATATTATACAAATACTGATTCTCCACAAATTAATGTGTAAATTTAACTCTGTATCAATGAAGATCCTTGTGGATTTTGGAGAAACTTCACAAAGGACTCAGATTTGTCTAGAAAAAAACTTTTAAAAGTTTAAAAACAAGTATATGAATAGTTTGTAAATGAATGTGACTAGTAAATGTGTATAAAGCATTACACCGTATGTGTACTCAGAGAATATAAATTAAAATAGGATACACCTCATCAAGTAGGCAAATACAAAAAGATTATACAGGTATTACTGAGTATATTGGCAAATCATAATTACTAATTGGTACATCTGTCTAGAAAGGAGCTTGCTACATAAAAAAAGTCTAGAAAACTGCTTATCTCATTTTCCTGGAAGAGGAATTCAAAGAATAGACACTGTCCCCTTAGTGTTCATATTAGTGAAAATATGGAAGTTAAATATCCAAGAGTATGTTGATAAATGTAGTATTGTGGATTTGTGCAATAGACAGTGCAGCTATTCAGTCAGTAACAGTGACAATGTGGGTTCATGTTTATCGGAAAAGTATTTCATTCAGAACCGATGAGCGTTAGGTTGTAGAACTGGTAAGAAGGTAGCTGGTGGTGGAGCTCCTTCCTAATTTGTGGTAGGCCCTGGATTGGACCCCAGCGCTGTAAAAACGAAAAGTAAAGAATAATAGTACATACTATTACTCTTTATATAATAGTATATACTATTACTCTTTATATAATAGTATATACTATTACTCTTTATATAATAGTACATACTATTATACTTTAGTTCCATGTCAAAGCTGTACAGTTTTTGAAACTACAATCATACATGCCTTCATTGGAAAAGTAAACACTGGAGTATTGATAGTAATTATTTGTGGGTTGAGAAATGTTCATTTTTTTTTTTCGTGGTTCCTCTGTATGTAATTAGAAACAAAAAATTTTAAGCATCAAAACATAAAACCCAGTGAAATGATGGAAATAGTGATTTACTCTTGTTTTAATTTTTTTCTTGAGAAATATAGTAATATATCTTCTGATTTTTTAATAAGTGAAAATAATCAGAGGCTCTTGTGTGTGTGTTTTTTAAATAGAAATGTGAAAAGAAACTGCATCCACGAAAACTTCAGGATAATTTTGAAGCAGGCAAGTTAATTTGTATTTTGTGGAAATCTTTTCTCATGTGGGATTTGGTTTGGTTATGTAACATCAACTTAGAGTTTCTTATGAACTGTGATAGTTACACAGGAAGAGTTGCATATGTTTTGTAAAAAGTTCATGTATATGGAGTCGTCTAAACACGAAATTAGTTAAAATGAATTACTTTAAAAATCAAGATGAAATTATTTGCTCTATGTGCTATTTTGTGAATGTCGAACATTGGTGCTGTGTATAAGTATTACAAAAATTTTTGTATGGATTAGGGTAATAGTGGTGAACCTATAGCACATGTGTTAGTTGTTTTTATTTTAAAACAAAAGATTAATGTATGAGTTATTTTCTGAATTAAAACTTCAGTATTTGGGTTTAATTGCAGTGTTGGCACTTTATGATAAATAAATAGGTTTGGGGTTGCAGTTTGAGCATTCATTTTTTTTTTTTAAGCATTCATTTCTAAAAGCTTTGCCGTCACTAGGTTGCAGGGAGTAGAAAGAACTAAGTATTGTAAAGATGAGGGAACCTTATTCTCACATATCTATAAGGGGAGCACTGAATTCACAAGGAAACACGTTCTCATTTTGTTACGGAGGTAATACGATCAACTTTTTAAGGTGATAAAAAGATAGCTTTTGTTACAGTGATAGTTGCATTTTCTCCATCTTTGGTTATGAAAGGTAAGTATTTTTGATTTGGAAACGAATCCTACTGAATGTAGAAAGTGTTTTGGTAATACTATAAATGTCACTCAAAAGTACAGTACATTCTTCTGTTTGGTGGTGTTTTGAGTGGTATGAAATTTTGCATAATAGCTATGCATTTATCATTTAAATTCACGGCAGTTGTATAGAAAACTAAAGGACATAAAAAGCATTGTGTTCCTTATTTTAAAATGTCTGTAATTTAAGCAAGATAAAGGCTATCATGGAAAATTAACTATGAAGAAGTAGAAACTATTATTAAAGTTGAGTGTGATACAGTCTCACTTGTTTAGTTTTGCTTTTGGTGTCACATCCCAAAGAGTCATTGCTAAGACGGTATCAAGGAGCTTTTTCCTTTTTTCCTCCTGTTTTCTTTGGGGAGGGTGTGCCTTGGCATTCATTTTTGTGTAAGGTAATAAGGCTTCTGTTTCTTTTGCATGTTGATACCCAATTTCCTCAGCATCATTTATTGAAGAGGCTATCCTTTTCCCCCATTAAAAGTGAGCGCATAGGGAAGTCATCAGGGGTAGAGATCCTTTCCGGAGAATTTTTTTCTGGTCACCTTCGTGATAGGGAACATGATAGGCTGATTGCCAAATCTCATTAACATACGATTAGAAATCTGTTACTGAACAGAATCTCTTAGAAAGTGTAAAAGGACTCTTGTCCTGGAAAGCCTCATTTCAGACTTCGTTTTGATCTTAGCCTGCTGGAGTCTGTTCCAAATATGCTCTCCTGATCAGGTCCCTTTTTTGTTAAGTAAGTAAGTACAGCCCAGAGTAACTGGAGTTATGTGATGCTATGATTGTGACAATTTGTGTTTTTCTTTGGTTTGATATATTGAAGATTTAGTAAAGTTTAGCGTTACTTTTCTGTAATTGTCATCTTTACAATTCTTTAAGTATAATTGTAGTTTTTACAATGCTTTCATTTTCACCTCTGCAAGAATCTACCATTATTTTGGCACAAAATGCCAATGTAAGCAGTAAAATTATGCCCATTTTGTTGGCATATTTAGGTAGAGAAATAAGCAATAATAGTTCAGAAACTCAGTTGAGTGCCAGTTTAGGGAAAAGAAAATGTCTTGGTGGTTCTGATTAGGTTAGATTTAGTTGCAGAAAGATAAATATATACTTTATGCTTTTTTTTTCTCGTAACAGAAGGTGAAGGGCAGTATTTGATTCCTTACTCAGTTTCTGAATGCATTTGTTTTGTTTTCTAAGCAGATGCTGTGTGTGACTTGACTTGCTCCATTGAAGACCAGTTGCCAGAACATCCTGAGGAACAATCTGTGGCATGTAATGGACACTGCAAGTTCCCCTTTTCATCTAGAGCTTTTTTGAGTTTCAAGTTTGACCACAATGCGATAATGAAAATCTTGGACCTTTGATGGCAGCAGATGTATTGTAGAAGTCTCAAGATCAGAGACCTGTTGCATTTGAGCGGGTGTCTCCTCAAGCCTTACCTTTCTCAGGTGTTTTAAAGAAATGCAGGGAGGCAGTGTTTCTGAAGTTTTCTTTTTTTCCTGAAGACAAAGTAGAAATGAGTTTGCACTGTAAATGCAGTTATAACCTTTTATCCAGTTTTACCTTTTCAGTATTTGGAACAAGTTTTAAATTGCTTTTTTTTTGGAGGGCATTTGTTCTGTGAGACTGTGGGTCTTCTTTTGTATTCTGATCAAGAAAAAAAGTATTTGAGTCACTAATAAGTAGCCAAGTTAATGAGAAGGTTCATTTGCCCAGTGCAGTGATTGCAGTAGTAGTTTAACTTTTCTGAGATTTCCAAAGGAAACTTAGCATATCCACTAGGTGAATGAACATAAGCACTAAGACGTCCGCTCACCTGTCGGGTGGCATTTGCTCCTTTCTCTGCGGCTCACCAGTGAGGCTCTCTGGGACTCCGGTTTGGAGTTTTGTGGAAGGGATTTATTTAGAGCCAGCATCTGTAATATACTCATGCAGAAAGGGAACTCGTAGCACTTCATCACATGCAGTCTGAAGCCTGAGGGGTTTGTTGATGTGGATGGGGGTGTCCTGAGCTGTGCTGCGCTGCACAGGGAGCCTGGGAGGGCCAGGCAGAAAGCGCGAGGCCAGGCCCCGCAGCTGCTCTGGCTCGTGTCTTGCCCATCCTGCCTCCAGCCCTTTGAGCAGTACTTGTGTTCCTAGGAGAATTTACATAGTCCAGTTGTGTAAATATGTATGAAAAACTGACATTATTAGTTGTAATTTCATATCAGTGTTGATTATAGAAAATGGTGTTCTTCCGTTGGGTTCCAGTTCACAGTGGGGGCAGAGAATGACATGCTCTTATGGCAGACTGAGGCCCCTGGACAATGGAGTCAGAAAGGATGGGGTCCTCAGTTTATCGAAGTTCAGATAAAGCATTTCACTAGGGGAAAACCAGAGCATGGAACTAACACACACAACTCAATCCTAGGAATGTACTGTGCTCCTTCAGGATTCTTAAATCCAAATAAAAATAGCAATGAGCATTTTAAGAAGGATTTCAGCTATTAGTAAGGACAATCACCGGAGCTTTAAGGAGGCATTACTTTCTGGCTGCATCTAACCTCTTGGGGGGAGGGGATGGAGTGTTTGATGTATGTGTGTGTGACTGTCATGTGAGTTTTAAAAATCTTTTTACAAGTGGTATCCACAAAAATGTATCTGCTTATAAATGTTACTGTAGAAATCTTTATTCTGTAGAGGTAGCCCTCTGGGACTTTTCAAAGAAGGGCTATCGTGAGGGATTCACTTGGTATTACTACTTTGCTTCAGCTTTTAAGTGACTCAGTTTTAAAAGACAAATTTTATTTCTTATTGAAAGTATCACTCTTGGTGCTAAGCAGAATTTGTAATTATAGTAGTGTGTCTAGAATTAGGCTGTCCATAACCCTATATCTTTTAACATGACTAATTTGTGAGTCCTGTGACCTGTGCTTTTTAATGCATTACGTGACTGTATTTGATAGTTCTTTGTTCTTTTCAGAAATACAGCTGCTTTGCTCGTGTCTCCTTGAGCCATATTTGTAGTTGGTCCCACCATTCCAGATTTCTGTTGGATTGTTAAGGGAATGAAATCTTTTTTGCCTAGCAGATAAATCATTTTTACTTACAGACTGTTGTCTGGAAAGGATTTGATTTTTAGGGTTTTTTTTTTTTTTTTTTAACATACGACTTTTTTTTTTTTAATGAATACTTTCGGTCAGTCTTTTTGGTGCCTCTAGAGTTAGACTTTTCAACCCCTAATACTAAAAAGCAAAAGAGATTAGTTATCAGAAGTATGGTTTCTAATGTGGTTAAGCATTTAAGAACCAAGCAATTATTGTTTTAATTACAGTAGTTATTAGTGCTGTGCTGCTTCATGTAATGCACTGTGGAATAAATTAAGGTTCTGGTTGGGATGCAGTTGTAACTTTAGGCTTTTAATTCTCTTGACAGGTTGAGGTTAAACACATTAAAAATGTGTATGATGTGACTTAACTATGCAGAATAAATGTTTTAAGTGGATGTACCTGTTTTATGTACATCTGTTTTACTCCTTTTCATTGTTCAGGTTACCTTGAGAGAGGCCATGCTTAGCACAAGACTAGATTTTTTTCTTTAAAATACTTCGGCATGGTTTGAGGAAATCACGATAGAGAAGTATGCTGAATATGCAATAATTTCCTTCTGCCGAGTGCTGCATTTTAAGAGTCTAGATGAGAAAAGTAGTTACAGCTTCATTATTTTTATGTGTTTGATTGAGATAGGTCTTTAAATTCTCATTTTAAATGTTATGTTCCAGCCATATATGTTCCAAGGTGCAGTGCACTGTGAATCTTGTTTTTTAAAACTTGGTAGGTGCTTTTATGTATAACTTTAATGATTTATAGGCTGTTAGGTGAATTGTTTTTGTATTTAATCATTGTAATCCAAACAATAAGGATGTGGTTTACATGCTTTCTACAAAAAAAGAGCGAGAAAAAAAGTAAGAAAGAGCAGATGGTTTCAGGATTTGATGCCTTCCTGAGACCTGAGCATTTGAAGAGGTCTGAGAACCTAATAGACCTTTGGTAGCATAGGTGAAATTTGATCAAAGCTGTTAAAAAATTAAGCTCATTTTGTGTTTATATATATTTATATAAAGGATAAAGCCTTCTAGTGCTGTGAGAGGATTTTTGGTTACTGCTTGTTGTTTTGACCTTTGAATATTATTTTTGTATTAACTATCAGTTAGTAAATGCAGATAACAAAGATACATAATGATTTTATGCTATAAGATTGGGTTGTACTTTTTATTTAGCTTTAGTACTTTGTATTATCAAATAAAAACTCAAATGAATGACATCCTTCCACTGTAGGAATTAAATTCCTTTATAAAACTCAACATTCTGTGTTCTCTGGAAAAGTTGAAGTCTTTGTGTATGCATTACGGTCAGTTTTATTTCCTGTTCCCTTACCGCTGCCTTTGTGTGTGTCTTTCTCTCATCTTCAACCTTTACAGTACTTTACAGTAAGGAGAGCAGAATTAACTATAAAAAACTAGACTTTTTGCCAAGCTGTTTTCTTACTGTGATGCCTCTCTTGGCTTGTGTCTTCTCTTTGTATCAGCGACCTCCTTGCTCAGAGACTTCGTTTTCAGTGACATTCACTGTATCTTTGGATTCTCTTGAGCAGTACTTTCTTTGTATATTACACTCATAATTAACGCTAGGTCTTTGTGGTTTCCAGCCTGGGGGAGGCTCTCAAATGTATCACTGCAACTCTGAATCGATGATAAGCAGAACAAAGCCGTCTCTTCGCTGAGGCAGCCTTGCCCTTGACACGCCTATCTGTGGGTCCGCGCTACGGCAGACCTTCTTCCTGGCAGCTGGCTGAAGCCTGGGTAGAATACCTCATTTGTTATGTCCTAACATTTTAAAGTGCAGTAATACAGTTGCCAAAAATTCTGAAAACAAGCCTTATGATGGAGCTTTTGTGCGTCTTCTCCCCTAGAACTGAATTACGCTTGAGGCCTGTACTCCTGGGCCTGAAGGCAGCAGGTTGCAAATGGTTCATCTCATGCTATATTTAGAAAATAATAAATTACTTTTTTAGAACAAAAATGCCTGTTTGAAAAGAGAAGATAGCTATAGTTGTAGGGGAAAGAGTCTAAAGAGCAAATTGTACAAGATGTATCAATATTGTGTGATGCACCTGACAGAAATGTGACCACTGCCTGGTTTAGGCGTAGTCTAATATATATGGTCACTGCCAGACATTTTCTAGCCCTGAATGAAGTGGTGTTTTTTCTAGATAGGACTGCTGAGCAATTCAGTGAGTTAGAAGTCATTTTTCTCACTTTGAGACCAGTGTTTGGGAGCTTGGTTCTTTCTGTGCTGATAGCCACAGAAGTAAGCGCAGCCACGCTGAAATGCTCAGATAACCAAGAGAACACGGAGTCAGCTGTGTGGGGAGCCACGCACTTGTCCTGAAGGGCAGCTCATTTCTTACCAGCTCCTTCCTGTGTGGCCAACTGCTTTTATTGTTCAAATAGCAGTCCCAGTCCATACCTGTGGAAGAGTGGGGCTGGTGGGAATGGGGGTGGACCTACCGCTCCTGCTCCAGCATTTTGTGCAGGGAAATGTTCATAATGGATCTACTCTGGGTCCCCAGATTAAGGATATCGCCAATGACAAGGTTTCAGTTACTTTAGCTCTGCAATTGGCAGAAGAGGTGGCTTGTCTGTATCAGAGCAGCTTGAGAAGCACAGTCTCAAAGACCGACCTCCCTAAGATGTTGCGTTAGCCTAGCGACCTTGCGAAGGGTGCTCTGCTGAGAGACTGAATGCAGAGACCGCCGTGGGTCCTGCGACTCCACTTAGCATACTTCACTGGGAGAGTTAACGCCCTAAATATGTGTGTAGGAAGTACGTAGCCGGCTTTGCTTTTAATGACCAGTCTTTTTGAGCGCCATGTTTAAAGACTTCTTCCTTAATACTTTCTCTTAGTTTGTCTGGCCAAGAAAAAGCCAGTAAGGCCTGGTTTTGTTTCCTTTTACGTTTGCTAACGATTTGTCCCTTGGAACACCCTGGTTTTTCTTTTTGTCTGTGCTGTATCCCTCTGGTGAATACAACCACTGTCAGAATTTGCAAGCAGTGATTTGCCTTCTGGAGAAGGTGACTTCACTTTGACCCTTGGGCTACAAACAGCGCTGTGTCCACCTGTGGTCTTGTGACTCAGTACATGCAGCTGTCAGATTGGTTTGAGAACAGAGAAGACTGTGGTTTTAGGGTAGAATGGACACTATTTGCTGAGCTTTGAGGGGTCTTAGCATAGCGGACTTTTTGAGGTAGGGTAACATTTTAGTCTACTTTTAAGTTAGTGACTCGAGAGTTCTAAAACAATATAGCGATACACTGGAAAATATTTGGGGTACAACTCTACACTGTTATATCTCAAGCTTTAAGAAATTAACACATGCCTTTGGTGGTATTTAGGGATAAATTATGAGTGGCAGCAAAAGAAAGCAAAGGTTCTCAATTGGTTGAAATTTAGAAAAGTAATAACTTCCTCAGCCGTGTGGTTGTTGCTGTGTTTGGAACCTGAATAGCAGTGGCCTTGCGTTCTCCACGCACTGATAGAAAAGCACAGAAGACGCATCTGCAAGAATCTGCATTTCACTACTGTCCTAGGGCGCTGCTCTGTGTTCATTTGAAGTTTATGTTTTAATGTTGCACAAGTAACTATGAAATGTCAAATGCAAGAAATAAGACTTTAATTACCCTTTCATTTAAAGTTAGGAGATGGCTAATCTCACTTCCACTTACAGTATTACTTTTCTTCAGTAACAAACGGAAAAGGACAATAAACCCTGAACTGTTTTGATTTACATATATATTTTGTATTTTTGATGTTGGCTTATTATCTTAAAACTTTATTGTACTTAAAAATATCTTTGTTAAGTATTGATTTATCCTAGATTTGTGTACAATTCAGAATTTTGTGTGTTGGCTTTAATGAAACTTTAAAAGCTTATTTCAGAGTGATTAAAGTGTTTATATATTAGTTAAAGTGAAATATCTTAAAGATTGTCTTTCATCTAACCAAAATAGGGCATAGTTTAGTTTGAGTGAGAAAGTAAATAATTGTTTTCTTTTTAATATACTGTGCCTATTTCTAAAAGATTTGGTGGCTTTTTACATTATACTGTGAAAACTAGATGATGCTTATGGAAGATAGTCTTAAACAATTTGGGAGTAAATTTTAGTCTGAAAAATAGGTATTTATGCTGAGTCATGTTATTTTTGTGAGATGCAAACGCGGAAGGTGAAAACTGATGAAATGGTTTTGCTAAATATATGAAAAATGAGACTTACGAAGAACTGACTATATAAGAAGTGAAAAAATGAGCTTTAAAGTAAATGTGATATTTTGATAGATTTGTAAACTTTATTTCTTCAGTAATTATTTTTGTCTTATGTGAAATCGCTTAACATTTAAGTTTTGCTTAAATTATAGCAGTGTTTTATTACTTTACCTTGCAGGGCATTTTAATGCCTTGGAAAGACTGTATAAGTAAGCCCTTCAAGTGGTTCTGTCTGTAGTAGTAATAAAGTGCTTGCTGTTTTTTTTTTTTTTTTTTTTTTTTTTTTTTTTAATTAAGTTTTTTTTTTTTTTTTTTTTTTTTTTTTTTTTTTTAGTTGTCAAGCAGAGCCAAGAAAGAACTCCAAAATACCCATTGAGTTTGCCTTGTAGTTATAAGAATTGAAACCTTTAAAACAAATTTGCTTCTGGATTTATTACACAGTGGTTCAACAATAGCTTCATCTTTTTCCCTCAGTATTAATAAAAGGAAATGACTGATTTTACCTTATCTTGGCTGTAACTATCATAAATAAAAGATCTGAGTGACTCATATTTGTGAATTGAAATTTTAGTGTTTGCAAGAGCATTACACTTGCAAATACTTGGAGATTGTCCACTGAAAAGATGAATAAAGTCCAATATCTTAACGGGTTTTGTGCTCTAAACTTTTGTAAGCTTTTTGATGTAATAACCAGTTTAGAAACTAAAAATCTTTTGTCAAATACAATTATGAAAGGTTGCTCAAATACTGGCTTTTTGGTTAAAGCCTTATTGTGTTAAAGTTAGGCTATTGGCAATGCAGTACCAATAAAGTCGGCTGCTTGGGTAGTTTCAGTTACCACCCTAACCTTATTTCTGCTGCTGCTGCTGTTATGGATTCTGAGTTACTTGTATCTTGGTTACTGTCTCTGGACCAATAAAATGTGACCATGATATAAATGTGTTACATTTATATAACAGGAAGAAATATTAAAAGGTAGAGTCCGCCCGAAAATGGAGAACTGGTATGTATTCCTTATCTCAAAGAACAGTTTATTTTAAACAAGATTACAGAAGAGGGCTTGACATACGAAGTAGGTATGTAAAATCGAGCCGTTCTTAAAACTGCCGGCACCAGGCTTCCCGGGAGAAGCGTGCTTCTCTTTGGGTCCCAGGGAAAATCAGCACTGTGTTTCTGCTCTATTAGGCGATCCCAGCTATACTGATCTGGGACTAAAGTACTATCCTTTTCTTAGCACAGGCCCTTGGTCTCCGTTCTGTAGTGGAAAACTGACACTGCAGTGTTCTTTGGCAGATGCGCTACAGCTCTCCTTGACGTCACGTGACTGAGTCCTGCGGGACTCCCTTGTACCTTATCTTCCGGGTTCAGCGCGTAACCTCCCGGGCGTGGCGGGCTTGAACATGTAGCAAATGAAAATTGGTACTAAACGACATTAGTCTGTTTGTGGCTTGAGCTTCATTTTTAGCTCCGTTTCAACAAGGGCTCTTGATTTAATGTACTTCAGGCTTGGTATTTACATGGGTTACAAATTATTTTATAGGACAACCTACCCTTTAATTAAAACAGTACAGCATAGAATTAGAAATATTTATTCAGAATATAAGAATGTTTGTAAAATATTATGTCTCTGTATAAATAAATGGAGATTTTTTTAAAACAATTCTATATCAAATAACAGAGTAGCTATTTTACAGCAGCTAAAACTAAAGGCATCTGGGAACATTTAAAGCATGTAAGTGAAGAATCCCCAAAAATTACAAGGTGTAGTAAGTACAGTGTTAAGTAGCAACTTTAAAATGAGACTTTCAGTACAAACAGCAGAACAATACTGACAAACACAAACTTCGACACATGTGCTTTCACAACTGACAGTACATTCAAGGTGTTTCTAGTAATTCAAGTGGTGTAAAAGTAGCACATTTCCAAATAGGGAACTTAAATGTCATGCAAAGTAAGTCTTGACAAGCTAAAAACAGATCAGAAGTAGGAAAGAAGTGAGAATGTCTCCTAATCTTTGCATTAAGCCAAAACAAAAGCAAATTAGGGCTCTGGCTTACACTTGGCCATGCTGACACGAGCACTGTAAGAGAACATGAGTCTTGCAAACAGCATCTTCCCACAAGTTGATCTGGAAAAAGTGGAACAGCGAATGGTAGGTAGCCTAAGAACCATTTGAGCAGGCCACCAGTGTGAATTTGGGGAATTACTGGGTACAAGTTGCTCCCTTCTGCCAAGCTGGTATTGCACACAATTAGCAGACTAAGGACCTTGCAAAGATCAAATTCTACGAGTCAAGGATGTGGTTTCCAAAAGCAAATTGCTGTTCTTGGGCCAGAATATTTTTTGTCTTGTGCACATGAAAAATCAAGTAATGTAGAATTAATCAAAATAGTTACTGCGTGTGAAACCGTCTTTCTCTACAGGAGCATTAGCAAGCGGGGATACTGTACCCATTTCAACTTTTTCAATTTTAAGGAACAGAATGGAGTGCTCGGTAATGGTGTGGTGGAAACAGCCAGGATTACATGAACTGACGGTTTGGGTTCCAATTCTAAAGTCCTCAGCAAAGGCATCTACCAGTGAGTACAGAGAGGAGGTACTGAATCGGAAGGCTCCAGTTGAGAGCAAACTTCAGCCTCACACTTAAACACAAGGTTCGGTTCTGGATACAACTTCAAAAACAACTATGTAATGAGAATTTTTTTTGTATCACATTACACCTGTTGTAACTAGAGAAGAGTCTGTGAGCCTTAATCAAAGGTGATTGTAGCATTCCTTGTCAAAATAGGCTATTCCATTGGATAAATTGGAAAAAACCTGATTTCTCCCAAATGTTTACAGTATTCTACAAAGCTATCATGTGCTGTAGAGAAACAGAAATGTTACATTTGCTGTCACTATCTGCCCCCAAAAGAACCCTCTGGCAACCCTGTGGCTGCACCCTTGATTAACTTCAGGGCAGAAGTTCTGCCTGTCACAGAATTATCCACTGCTCAGGTTCTCAGTGCTTTCTAACTACAGCTCCAGCTGCTGCATCTAGACGTCGGTGGAAGCTGTAAGCTTCGCGTGAACTTCATAGAATGCATGTGATGTGTTTGGGATTTTTCTTGTATTTAAAACATGGGTATGATGCTCCAAATTCTTAAAGAGCAGTAAGTTCAGGAAACTGACCGAATGAAATAACTGCAGCATTATTTTTGTGGGCCCTAAGAAATACCTTAAGAAGGAAACTGGCAGCCATGGAAATTTCATTTGTGTCAGTGACAGGCAGCGCAACCTTGTCCAGGTAAATAAGGAGCATTTTTTTCCGTTTTAGGTAATATCTGTATAAAGCTGGGAACTAGAAAGCTTTCATACAGTTTCTGGTTTTCCAAGAGTGGCAAAATGCTTACTACCCTCCTTTTAGGAAAATGCTTTCAGGCGCTTGACTTCCCTTTCTGGAAGGGAATATCAGGGCTCTCATTTAGAGTTCTCCAAGGTCACAGTCCCCAGCACATACTGCTGCAGGCTCTGAGGAAGACTTGGAAGTGCTACCTGCATCTGAAAGAATGAAGCATTGGTTTTTATGGGCACGTAAATTTTTATTAACCTAACATTCCAGGCTCAGGCAGCATGACTGTTAACTAGACATGCCAGCAGATGAGTAAATGTGAAACAGTTAATTACCTTGAGCAATAGTGACATAGGCCTAGAGCATGTCAGGCACAGTGTGGTAAAACTCATGTCTGATCACACATTTAACCATAAATAACCTGTGATGTAAGTCTCAAAAAGGAACCCGTCTTGCTGCCTGTAAGTTTACGGCCGTTACACGTGGGGTGGACAGCACATCAGAGCCAGCTGGAGGGCTGACACACTCCAGCTATGAAGGGAAGTGTCTTGTGCCTGTGATTTCTGCCCTCATTGGTTTCATCAGCCTCAGTTCAGCAGTGGAAAACACACCCCAAGGGAACTGTGAAACATTTCCCTTTGCTCTGTGTTCATTTCTCTGGGAACCAAAGACTGAACAGGGGCAACTACCAAGGAAACTGAAGAAGACAATTTAAGGTATTAACATGAGAATTAAAAAATCAAGATCATTGTTCACCCCCAAAGAAGTGTCTGTGGAAATCAGCCCCTAGAGACAATCCCAGCACAGCAACACCACACAGGAGGAGGATGCAGGCACCTGATATCATGCAGGCTTGCACTTAAGCAGCTTCCACAGCATAGCCAAGCGTCTGCTACTTCACCTTCTGACAAAGATTCTGAGGGAGTACTTGAAAAACGAACGGAAATCAACTATTATTGAGCCTTTTATAATACCTGTGAATAAAAGTGACATTTTTGCCTGGGAAACGGTTTTCACCCTGCCACAGCACAGAAATATGTTGGGCTATAAACTGACACAAAGGCCTGGTAGCGTAAGTTCTGCCAGGGCCACAGAAGAGCTGAAGCCCCTTTTCTCTAGAGGAATTACAGGGCCTGAAACAGTGGGTTCCTTGATTCTACAGTGCGGCAGCAGGGAAGGGAGGCTGAGGTCAGCGGGCAGGGTGTCAGTCCTGCTGCAGCTACACTTTTCAGGGTCGGTGCAAAAGGGAAACCATTTGAATGACGCTTGTTTAGTTATAAGAGCAAAAGCTGTGCACTTGCCAGCCTGCCTAGGACAAGCTGGAAAAACGGTGCAAACCGATTTCATCTAGTAAACTTTTTTTGTATTACTTGACAGCTAAAACATGTTGCTGTTGACAAAATACAGCTTTATATAGAGGATGAAAATTGACTTTTAAAAAAATACAACTCATAGTAACTTAAGACAATGAGCATGAAAACAATACCCGCAGCACCCACACACTGGTCCTTACAGACAAACTTTTTTTTTTTTTTTTTTTTGGAGAGCTTTACTGTGTTCTTGGAGGAGGCTGGAATTCCTTTCCCTGTTGCACAGAGGCTGAGGGATTTTTTTTGTGCTCTCTGAAAGTAGACCAACTTGTACTCAAGGACAAAAACTTCCCTGCAGTGACCTGCTTAGAACTGTAGTTAACTATGACATTGGAACCCATTTCTTACAGGGGACTTGGGTAGTCTTGGGACTACAAAAAAATTCAGGCACTTCGGTCCTGCCCAGCCCTGCTAGCATTTTGGTTGAAATCGAACCTTTTATGCAGAATACGCTAATCATCACCATGTACCTTGAGGGGAAAAGCCTAAGAGTACTCTCCTTCCCCTGCATGAGGGCAGGCGCTCCATGCCCAGCTGGACGCTCACTTGTACCCAGGTAGGTGGGGGCAATGCCACAAAACACTCAGTATGTCCTCACCGTGCGCGCCTTCTTGATTTTAAGGATAGAAGGAAATAGGTCCAGAGCTACTTGTACTCAGGATGAGCTCTGATTCAGCAGAACAGCAATTCGGGGGGGCGGGGGGCAGGGGTTTGCTAATACCGCTTTCCTGTTCCTAAGCCCCAGAAGAACTGTAGTTGCATTGCATGTGCCGTGATTCTCCTAAGTCTTGGCTGTTAACGGCCCATTGAGAAGGGCAAATCTCAAAATCAAGAGCTCCCTCCCCAGCCCTGTGTGTAAAGTGTAAGGTGTAAGGTTGAAGGGCAGCTCTGCTGTTGCAATACAGCGTTCAGTGCATCCCCGGTGTCTCCTTGTACCTGCCGGGACTGTACGTGCCACCCCAGGGCAGCGACGGTGAACCTACGCGTTTCTCACCTAGGGTTTCTCAGTGGGGCTTGGAAACCCAGTTCTTGTTGGAACAAGCAAATCCGCACTCCTCTATGCTATCGACACATACAGATCCGTGTCAGTGTTTTCCCCAGGAGGAAGGGGAACGAAAGAGAAGTTGGAGATGCCAGGTTAGCCCACTATCCACAATAAAAGAAAGTAGATTGGAAAACCATAAAAATAAATGCACTGGATCCCACGATACACAGGAAGGGGAAGCAGTGACTACTGAAAGCAGAAGGGAGGGAGATGCTACTGCGCACAGTGCACAGGGCCTTTGCTTGCTCACTGTCCGTGGGCCAGGAGCGGGGAGCAGAGTCCTGTGGATACAGCCCGTAGCGTCACTGCCAGCCAGTGAAACTGTGGCACTCCATCCACTCGCTGATGGAGTGTGCCGCCTCTGTCTTCCCAGCAGGCCCTTGTCCCAGGGCCCTCCTTTCTCCGGCCTGCTAGAATCTAGCTCCAGGGATACAACTTCGGAGCCTGAGTGCTGATTAAAGTGAAGTTTC
The DNA here is from genome assembly GCA_004027595.1 of Dinomys branickii. Classification (NCBI taxonomy): domain Eukaryota; kingdom Metazoa; phylum Chordata; class Mammalia; order Rodentia; family Dinomyidae; genus Dinomys; species Dinomys branickii. The sequence continues at coordinate 56,520 of PVLD010003115.1, forward strand.
GTTGGTGTGCGGCCGGGAGTTCTCCTCCTCTAGCAGAGCTATTCTTTGTTTGAGCATTCTCACTTGGGTCTCGTGTCTTTCCACCATGGCCATCATCTGAGACTCCAACTTCTTCAGCTTGTTCTGATGCTTTTTCTTCGCTTTTTCATATGCAGCGACCAGGTTGCTAAGTGGGAGTGGAGGGGAAGGAGAGTAAAGATTCACCCTATACAGCATGTGATACACTGTCCTGTGCACTGGGTAGCCGCATCTAGTGAGCACTGCTCTACAAAGAGCTGGCTTTGCCTCTTACATAGGAATCTGAAGCGAAGTGTGAGCAAAAGTAGCTGACAACCAGGAGTCTGTTACCGGAAGTACAGACTGTGGTCCACTTGTTGCTCCGTGGCAACTGACTTACAGGAGTGTCACCAGGAAATAACTGTACTCAGCATCAGACCCAAGAGGCTGTCTTGTTCTTTAAAAATTTTTTTTTTTACATTTCACAAATTTTAACAATTTCCACAAGTTTATTCACATATAGGCGTATATATCAAGTGAATCAAAGACAAATTTTGTTCCCAAAGCAAAATGAGACTTTGAATTTTTTGTAGTATCCATGATATCCATCCTGAAAAACTTGTTTTCATTCATAACAGACTCCTAATATAAATTCACTGGATTATAAAGTGAAACATTTTAATGTCCAAAATCAAACTACAAATACACTACATCATTTTCTCGAGGCAGCTAACCTTTTCACCTCCAGCACATCTGCGGGAAACTGTGCTCGTGTGCTTCCAAGTAACAGGGCAACTACACACGCAGATGTGGGAATCCAGCTGTCCTCTATTAGTCCAGACATTACAGAGATGTGCGAAACTAAATAGTGCCCCTTTTCTGATTGTTTTTTGGAAAATACTTTCTCATTAAGATGATATTTGTGTTACACGTAGTGAATTTGGGGTTTTTTGGTAAATGAATTTATAACTTTGAACAAGCTCCTCAGTTTTAGTTTTTGATAAGAAAAGTATTAATACATTACAGGAAAGAAAGCTCTTTAAAATAAATCCATTTTTACAAATGTACAGGAATTCTAAACCCCCAAAACTTGGAGACTGCTCTCTTAAAACAGTATAAAGTGTCCTAAAGAGTCTGCTGGATATTAAATGTTTCTCAGATAAATGGACCTGTAGCCAGTTCTGTTTTGAAAACATTGGCTTAAACACATTTTATTGTGTGGTCTCCAGAGCTGTCAAGAAGAGACAAAGGACCTGTGTTTACTGAGCAGTTCTGAGGTTTCTGTGCGGCTGCCTGTGAGGCCTGTGAGATGCCGCCCTGAGGAGGGCAGGAGAGGGTGCCCCACTGACCACAGCTGCTCTCCAACAGGTACAGAAAGCTCTGCCTGGGCCTGTGGGCAGCATCTGCCCATGAGGACTTTTACCTGTTGGCACGCTTCAGATCATTCACAAACTCTGCGGATTGCTGATGTCGGATTTCGCTGCTCTTGGTGAGTCTTTCCAGGGCACTCACGAGCTCTTGGACTCTGGCCTTCAGCTTCTTTTCTCTGTGTCAGGGGAAGAGCATGATGCCGTAAGTAGCCCGAGGTGACAGTGGAGGTGCCACTCCACTGGCAGTTGTGGGAAAGAGGCGGGGGTAGCTGCCCAGCAGGGCAAGAATAAACACTGACCTGCCTTTTCCAAAGCTGATCTGAGCCTGTTCCTTAAGTGAGAGCCCTTCAGAGACCGTAAGTATGTGTCACAAGGGAACAGGACAGGTGCTTCTGTGGCTGCCTTGCAAGCCCTTGGCCCATGAGTGCTATGGGACTACAACCCATTTCCATCTGAACCACTCAATGGCTCAAGCACGGAAACCTGTCTAACCTGGGCTGCCTGCCTTGGACAAGTCCTTACTTGTGAAGCCCATAGACCCTACCTAGCAAAACATAAAAGGCAAACTGCAAAGGACTTGTTTCTTACTAAAGTACTTAAATTTTGTTTCCATTTTCATTTCCACTGCTTTTGTTCTGTGGTTCTTTACTATAGAGCCCGTGCCCGCTGAAGGGTCCATGACGGGCAGTCTCTGGAGTCCAGATCCAGAAACTTACTGCTTCCCTCTACTTCCCGCAAGACCTAGGCGCAGAAGGAATAATGAGCATCTTCCCTGGTGTCATACGAATGGGGTCAGCCTACATCACAGCATGCCACGCTTAGCAGTCTCACTGCAGGTGGTTGGTTTCTCCAGTGGGTCCCCAGCACTGCACCCCAACCTCCGTGGTGCCCTTCTTTCTAGTGCTGGTGAAAATGTCCTCAGAACCCTGAGCTAAGGGAAACTCACATTTAAGGGAAGGAATATGTCTAAAACAACAAGATAAAGTATAAATCACCTAATTAGTTCACATGACAATTTGGTAATACTTAGGAAAATCCTGCCAAAGAACAGACACTTCTTTAAGCAACTTGACTTTTGAAAGGGCTTTATCTTACAGAAGAAAAAAACCCAAAAAAAACAGGAAGATAGGTTCCTAAAGATATCTCAGGTATCACTGGATCCCGTTCAGCTTTGGTTATAATAAAACTGAGAATGGAAAACAACCAGGGGAGTGGCTAAGTGAATCAAGGCGTATCCATGCTGTAACACGCCTGGCTACAGGAGCCTCTGTAGAATGAGACCCTTGTGCAGTGAGGTGAAGAAGGCGTCTCACAAGGCAAGTGACAAGGCTGAGCTCCAGTGCAGCATTTCGTAGGCAATGGGAAGTCCGTGTAGTGGTAAACTAGGCTAAACACCAGACTCAGCAACAGTGAATTCAGTGGCTTTGCTACTTTACTCTTGTATTCCAAGTTTTGCAGTTTTACATCCTTCCTGTAAAGGGAGTCTCGGTGCTTCCTGTGGGAATGCCAGCCATAGGGTGGAAGGATCCTTTCAGATGCAGTTTGGACCCTGTTCTCCCTTCCTGGCTTCTCAGGTTTGATCATTTGCCTTTCTGACTGTATGGGAAATCACCTCTTCAGTCTGACTACTGAAGGCGGGCACACAAAGCCCTTCCCTTACGAGAGGACAGAGGTGGGAAGATGAGGCCCTCAGTGCCCAGGGCATTCCTCAGGGAGTACCTCCCACTGCCTTAGCATCACAGGGAGGTTGGAGCTGGGGTAGCTACAACTGCCAGGGAGTCTCGCACTTCCCGAGGAATGCCAGCTCCCTGACCCTGGCAGCCACCAAGCAGTTAGATCTGGCTGCATTTCCAACTGGAGTCACAGAGTGGCAGCATTTCCTAGCAGAAGTGAGAATGTACTGCTGGATGTGCTTCCCTCCCTCGCCATGGCTTCCTCAGGCGCAGAACAGCCAGCTCCTCTCCCGAGGCAAGGCCAGGAGAACGCCCTTACACCTCTGGCTGGAAAGAATAGGGTAGTTATTCTACATTTATTATTGTTCTGACTCCTTTCCAAATTGATTGTACAAAGGGAAAAATGCAAATTGTGAAGAGAACTAAAAGTGTAACTCCTGAAGTCCACAACAAAAAACCACTCAAAGCAGAACCAGCCCCGCCTGCCTGCCCCGTCACGTCCACACCCTGCAGCCCCTAGAGCAGGGAAGTATCAGCCACAACACAAAGGCCTGCCTCCTCCAGCACCAGGCCCTCAGGGTAGCACAGCGAGCTTTCCGGACCTGGCGGGCTCCAAAGGAAGAACAGAACCAGGGAGACTGGGCAGGATCTTAGCCGCCGCCCAGTCCTACTTGGACCACTGCAAGAGCTCAGAGCACGCCCCAACCCCCCACCATACCCACACCCAAAACTGCTTGGGCCTAAGCGGGGGGAGTACAAAGCCTAGCGAGAACTGTCATAGATTTACTTAAGAGTTGCAAAGACAAGGTCAAACCTCAAACCTAAAATGGGTTTTACATGTTTTCATTTGACAGGCAGATTCCACGTTAGGAGCTATGGCTTTAGAATCATTTGCTTCACAGCATCTTCCAAACGCTGTGAAGTAACAGCTTCCTCCGAGCTGTGCACCCATGCAGAACACAGCCACTTGCCACACTATCAGAGTACCTGATGGGCCACTCTGAATTGAGATGCACTCTAAGGAGAAAATGCACACTGGCATTTGAGGCTATAAAAAGCAAAACATGTCAATACCTTTTAAAATATCTATTGCTTTATTTTTTATGGTGCTGGTGACCCAAGCCAGGGACTCGTGTTTGCCGGGCAAGCTCTCGACCACTACACTACATTCCCAGCCTGAGATATTTTATCCTGGGTTAAATATGCTATTGTTGGTGGGCAGCCTCAAGCATGTTAGCCAAGCCCTTCACTGCTGAGCTATACCTCAGCCCTATTAGTTTCACATTTAGGAAAATTAGTATGGAACTTAGAAAACTTTATATCCCTGACTTGCGTTTGTGGCTCGAGTTATATTCCTAGCAGAGCGCAGCTCTCCAGAGCAATTGTTTAAGAGTATTATCAGTTTATTTTCCTGGATTCTGATTCTGCAGGTTTGAGTTGAAAGTCAGGGATTGCAGTTTATGAAGTCCCCCAAGCAACTTTATCAGGCAAAAATTAGGAACCTGGTAAGGTTTTCCCCTGGGGTCTGAGGATGAGCCCCGTGTGCTCCCGGGACTCCCTAATAGTACATGCAAACCATACGCAGGGCCTGCTTGAGTCCTAGTCCATGGCTTTCCTCACACAGGATGACCTGGACAACAGAAGCACAGCTTGCCAATCCAGGGGACTTTAAAGCCTCAACCAGTCATGCCCCATTCCTTCTAGTTTCTAAGTCAGATGTGCTTGGGCTTCAGTTCACAACTTATGTAGTTTATGTACGCACTAAGGCCAAAACAAGCATTTTCTTAGGCATCATCCAGATGAGAAAGTGAAACTGAGAACACTGTATGTTCATGTCCCCCTTCGTAATAATGCATCCATACAGTGTTTTCTAGAATGCCCTGCGTTACGTGGTTTCTTCCTTCCTGGTTCTTTCTCTCCTGGTAGGTTTAGGCACTCATGAATTTGAACCTGTACCATCAAGTAAGCAAAACAATGCTGCTTACACCGAAACCATGCAAACTGGCCTCCCAGTGTACACGTGCACTTCGGCCGGGTCCCCAAGCCCAGTGATCACAAAGAGCCTGGGAATCTTACTATAACCATGCAGCCAGGGAAGTATTTTTTTAACTGAAACAATTTTAAGCACTGGAGTATCTACAGGGGATCTGAGGGCAGCCTGCTGCTGGGAGGTTTACTGTAACAGTAAGCTGATGGCAGATGTCTGCATAGGACTCTGAAGCACGCGTTGGTACCCTGGCAGCCAGGATGTACAGCTTTGTGAACAAGTACTGAGAAGGCTGGACCCGCCCTCCAGTGGTCAGACTGACAGGCGGTACTTGGTGATTAGAGAAAGCCACCAGGGTGGGCGCCTGGTCCTGATGAGGTGCCGTGCAGCTTCGCGGCCAGCCAGGAAGCCTTTCAGCGAAGCTGTAATCAGAGCAAACCACGGGGAGCTGTGGCCACGAAGCCACAAGGCTGGAATTTCTTAGCAATTGCCAATTATGTGGATCAGAACTGAGAGAACTGTCTACATATGCGGTTCCTCTCCCTTACCTTCCACTTACTCTTCAGCCCCAATCTGGCTTTTGCTTCGCGGAAGTGGCCCACTCAGGTCCCCAGCGAGCAGGCCACTCGGGCCACTTCACCCTCTTACCTAAACATGTGGGCCTGGACCCGAGTTTAATTTTACTTTTCTTTAATTCTGTCCACTTAGATTTAGTTTCGTAAAAACTACCCACATGCTAAGAAGTCCAAATCCTTATCTCTAGACCCTTCTTCAGAGCTCTGGACTTGTCAAGCTGACACTTCCCTATTAGCCTGCACCTTCAGTTCAGCATGAGAAGAGCAGAACTTCTGAAATTTCCACCAAATCCACTCTCTTCTGTGTCAGCAAAAGGCAACAGCACTGGTCTATTAGCAGCACCGTCCCAGAGCCCCCCTCACCCCCACTGCGTCCCTCCTCCTCCACAGCAAACAACCTCGTCCTCTGTGCTCCTGCTCCCACCACCAGGCTCCAAGCTGCCGTCCCTTCTCACTCAGATCACAGTGACAGCACAGATCAGATCGCATTACTGCCCTTCGGCGCCTTCCCCTTGCACTCGTGATGATGTCTGAGGTCTCACTCCCGTGAGGCTGTGCCTCCGCGAACTTCTGGTCACCTGGAACGGCGTCCAGTTCTCTGCTGCTACCTTTCCTTTCCTTGCAAGCGTAACCTCTCAAAGCGGCTCACACTGACCCCTGTCTACACACGTGCCCCAGTCACAGGACCTTGTTACTTTCGTTGCAGACTGCACTGAACTTCTTAAAACTCCCGCAGGGGCTATATCCCTCCTATTACCTTCATGGTAGTCATCACAAGCTATGGCTCCTTGCTTTTCAAATTGTCCTGGTAGCAGCAGCTATGTCTAAGTCCTTTACAAGGGTAACAGTCTTCTAACTTAACTTCTCACAACCACCTTTAAGGTCAGTGTTATGGGCATCTTACAGATGAGGAACATGAGATACAGCGAGGAGACTCGCCATAGCCAGGAGCTGCAGAGCGGGCCTTCACGCTGGTGAGTCTGTCTGCAGAGCCAGGGTTGAGGCATCTTGTGACGTGTAAAGGGAACGGACAGAGCATGAGGTACCACCTCTGGTTAAAAGCACAGGCCTGTGGAACCAGGGCGACGTGTCTCCAGATAATGGTGTTCTGCAGTTCTTCTATTAGAGCAGGGCTGCATTTTTCCAGGAGTAGCAGTGAGATGTCAACAACTGAACTCTTTGCCCTGATTTTCTAGGAACATGTTGTATGTCCAGCAAATGCACCTTTCAGAGGCTGCCTCAGCCCAGGGCTGCTGTGTGCTCTGATGCTCCCCGCTGCTCTGTTTTGCTGGGGTCCCAGGAAAGGCCGCCTTTTCTCTAGATTTTGGAACATTGGGCAATGACAGAAATCTCAACTGCTCAAGCAATACCTGCCCCAGCCCTGTGGGTGAACCTCGGCCTTTATGCCCTTCTGCGCGTCCTGGCTGGAGCTCAGTAATTTACTTCCATGAGAGTGAAGCCAGAAGCACACTTTGTATTCTATTCATGTCCTGCAGACCCATGTGCATTTATGCAATTCCAGGCACAACTTCTACTGCTTGATTGCTCTTATAAATCAGCCAAATACGAAGAATCAGCAAGTGCAAGTTTAATAAAACAGTACCTCTTAAAATAATGGTCCTCCTAATAAAATGGCGGAGATTTGCTGCTCATTTGCTCCGTGGGGTTCCCTCTGTGAGAGCACCCCGCCCAGTGCACTACATCCCACCCACTGTTTTGTGGCTCAAAATTCTATTCATACTTAGCTGTTGAAATAAGATACAATTTTTTTTTCACTGAAAAAAAGCCCATATTGGTTCCTAGAGGTATGGAGGGTCTAGAACTGGGCAGGTGAGTTTTGCAGTGCAGACAGCTCTCAGGCATTTTGCTGGTTTGCTCTAAGGCACTGCAAACAGCCAGCTGCTGCTCTGTGGGCCTCTGCTGAGCAGATAGTGCCACTGAGGCTCAGAAAGCATCTGACAGACGGTGAGGTGACGCTCACAGCTAAGAAAGGCCAGGAGAAAGTGAAGGCCCTGCTCTTCGAAAGAGAAACTGTCCCAGGTGAGTGTAACTGTGAATTATGTATAGGGGAAGCATCTGAACCGTGGGCTATGAAGTTACATGGGGGCCCTACGGGTGACCCCAAATGCCACTGACTGTCACTGTGCGATGGTGGTCACTCTGAAGGTTATGCAGAGCGTCCTGAGCAGCATGGACACAAGAAGAGACCAGCAGCAGGATGTCCTATCAGGACACGGAGTCCTGACTTGCTGAGGGCAAACTTGGGAGAAGGTGGTACGAATGGAAAAGAATAAAAAATTGTAGGAGAAGAAACAATGACTTCATAAATTGTTACCATGGATCACTGAGAGAACCAAGTTTTTCATATGCAGTGTACCTGGGCATTCTGAGGGAAAGGCCATCCACAGAGCAGGGGACGGTTCTGTTCCGCCTCACTGCCGTGGAGCCTCCATGGTACCTGGGGGAAGGCGTTCCTGTGCTTAAGGCCGAGGTCATCTAGGGACCGCGTGGTGCTAACAAAGTCTACAGAGTTGCAGGCATGCACTTGGCTGAGTGAGCCGGACAGCTGAGACAACTGCCTGACTGACAGGTGAGTCCTGGGCTGGGGATATAGCTCAGCGGCCTAAGCACTTGCCTGGCAAGCATGAGTTCATGAGTTCGATTCCTGGTACCAAAGAAAAGACAAGTGAGTCCTATAAAAGGCCCAGATTTTCCTGGGAAGAGCTTGAAGCATGGGGGGTTTGAGGTGAGGGAGGTCTCACTGCTGGATGGAGACAACGAGAGGGAATGAGAGAGGCCCCCGGGAGCTGAGAGGTCCCGGACACCAGCCAACCTGGAGAACGGGGCCTGACTCTCCAGCCACAGGGGACGGAACTCTTCTGTGGGCAGAGTGGGCTTGGGAGCAGGTCCTCCCCTGGATCTCCGGCGGGTGCACAGTGCCCAGTGATGGACACCTGCACCGCAGCCTTGCCAGATGCCAAGGAGAAAGGCCCCTCATCACCTTTGTAATTCAGGATCCTCACAAAGGGAGGAACATGACATGACCTGAGAAAGTTTCTCAGCAACAGGAAACCATTAGCAGGGCAGCCATCATGGTGGTTCTTGTAAGGTTAATTTTGACCCTGAAAGATCACCCCCACTCGGCGGCTCATTCTCAGGCACGCTCACATGTGCTTTTGTGTCTCCTTTCTAAAAAATAAGTTCCCGGCAGTCCTGCCATCTGCACAGCGAACTTATCAAATCAGCTGCCTTCACTTCTGGCCTTTCCCCACTGCGCAGTGGAATACACTGGCGGCCTTTGACGCCCTTTCTCTTGTTGGCTTTCCTGCAGCCATCCCCACTAGCAGAAGCTTGTGACCCTGCCCTCTGCAGTCCTTGTACCCGGACTTACCAGGGCTGCCCAGACGCTAGAGACCGTGGAGACGAGAGAGGCTGGGGAGGGGTACGGGGCGTTCCCCGTACTGTCTCCTTGAGCCCTGCCAGCCTTGTGTGTCTGTCGCTGCCCATGAGGCCTCTCCACTCCAGGTCACCTCCAGGCCTTCCAGACCTGGCCTCTCGTGGTCACGCTAAGCAAACGGGCCCTGGATCCCACTGTGTCCTCATGGGGATCTCACACGCAGCCTTCTCTCCACGCAGCGGGGGCTCCCTGCTTATTAGCCACAACAGCGAAAAGGTCGGTGCAGGCCCTGCTCGGCCGGAGGAGTTGCATGGGCCCTGTCACTGGACAGAGTGGCCTGGCCACTGCAGTTAACTGCCTTCACTTAGCAGCTTACAGGACCAGTGGGCACACAGACGGGCTCGCAGCGCCCCAGGGGGTACAGGACTGACTACGACGTCCTGGGACAGCAGCGCTTCCACAGGGGCGGCGTTAGAGTTCAGTCAGGTGTGGGGCGTGAGAGCCCAGCACTGCCCTGTTCCCGGGCCCCCAGCTGGGGAGCACAGCTTCCTTCCTTTCCGTCATGACGGCCTGCACACCACACTTGCCCTCGGTATCGGTATCGGGAGACAGGCTCGCCCCATGGCACACGAGTGGACCAAGCACGGTGCGGTGGGCAGAGTCCCGGCACGAGCTCGCAGAGGTGGGCCTGCCTCAGCTCCCCTGTCCCCGGGCGGGGTGCGGGGGCAGCACAGCGAAGGTGGAGGCGCATAGCCTGCAGCCCGCCATTGTGTAGGAACTGTGTGGCCTCGGGAGCTCCCTCACCTTGCTGAGCCAGTTCAACCCTGCACAAAGATACGGAGAGCAGCAGCTGCTCCCAGCGCCTCACAGGGGCGTGGCGGGGAAGCTCGGGCTGGGGCACAGGCCGCGCACACATGCAGCTGGACATCCGGCTGGAATTTTATAGCCCTACGGGAGCTGCCCTAAGTGCTCACGAGTTGGAGGGAATGGGATCAGACCAGACGGGTGTTCCAGTTTAGATGTGAGACTGCGCGGAGTTCTGGTTTGTCGCCAAAAAAGACTGCGAAGACACCAGAGAGGGCCATAACTGGGCGGCGAGGGCCCCGCCAATGCTGGCGCCCACGAGGCCAGGAGAGACGGGGCTGGCGCAGGCAGGAACCCAGAGGTGGTGACTGAAGCGTCACGGGACGCCTTCCCGGGATGGCCGGATTTCACGGCAGGACCACTGCTTAGCTCCGTCTCTCCTTCTTTCCTGCACCTGCTCTTTCCAGTGTAGATCCTGCCTGCTCCCACGACTTTGGCGTCCTTTCTAAGGGAGGGAAACTTCTGAAAATGCTGGTTAGATTCCCCTAGGTTACCTCAGCTACTGGCCTGGTAGATAATCAGTACTGTTAAAGGTGGTACCTTCCATTTGAGTTTTCAGAAGAAAAAAATCTCCAAACCTCAGCCCCCAGGTGTCTACAGTATATACCCTCATAAAATGATGGTTCCAACTTATAAACTATATTTACAGCATAATTCTGTTATTTTTCTTTTCCCTCTAGCTCTGTGGGCTCTTTCTTGATTCCGCAGATCTGGGTTTTGATTAGAGATCCATACTAACCAACGTAAGCCAGTTATTGGAAATCCATTGTGACTGAAAGAACAAATGAGATCTCTTTTTATGTTTAGTCAGCACAACCTGCATTCCACATGTGCCAGCAAAGTCCTCTGAAGCTTGGGGAATTTGAAAAATTCAGGGCTTTAGCTTATACATACAGTACCCAAATGGCTCCCTGTTGGAACCATGGTGGATTTTCATCCCAGGGTGCTGGCACAGGCAGGTCACTGGATTTGTTCAGGGCATTTACTGTGCTGCTTCTCTCTTCCTGCCCTAAGCAGAGGGGTTACCACTGAACCACACAGCCAGAGGTGCTGGCAAAGGAAACGCAGCACTATTACAAGTTGGAGGGAAAGACAAAAGCTGATAGTGAGCAAATCAGGAAGGTAGCGAAGTTCGTTCGCCACAAGGCAGCCTGCAATCCACTGTCAGCTGGACGCCTTGCTGTACAATACACAGCCCTGCCCGCACCAAGGTAGGTGCCAGGACATACCACAGCCTTCTCCCCTCCCCAAATCCCCAGAAGGGATGAGAAAAGTTAAAAACTCCCCGAGCATCTTAAACGCTCTTTGTAGACTAGAAACTCTGAACAACTGTGAGAAATGAAAGGCAGATGTTTTATTCTTTCTCAACGAGGAAACAACTCCGCATGCACACAGATAAAAGCTTCTGCCAAGGAAGAAGGGGGCTCAGGCTCTCCAGTCGGAGATGCTGCCTGTCTGAACAGGAAGGGGCTAGACGCTGGGTCGGATACGCAGACGGACAGTGGTCAGCAGCCGAAGGAAGAAAAAGCCCCGAAGGGGAGCTCTGGACATGCCAGCCTGTGACCTGGCTCCAGGAGTTGGGGGGAGGCCCGTGGTGAGCACAATACTCACAAACAGGCCCCAGTGAATCTGAAATACAGCGATGAGCACAAAAACCAGACCGGGAGTTACAGAAAGCCAGCAGCGAGAGAGTCACAAAACTCTACACGGAAAGAATTTATGTGTGAAGAATCAGTTTCCTCCCTTCTCTGCCACTCTGTTCTACTTCGTCCCTCCCTCCCTTCCTCTCTCTTCATCTGATGTAAGGAGTGAACCGGGCTTTACAAATAGGTTAAGTCACTCGCTGAAGGCCGCACAGTGAACGAGCTACGGCCTGGAGCCCGCAGGTCCACAGCTGAGGTCGGGACCAGCAGGACTGCGGAGCAGCTCCCTGATGGGAGCGAGGAGGGGTGGAAGCGGGGTTGACAGGCAGAGCAGTCCCCGCGCTGGCTCCCTGGGGAACACCTGTGGGTGAGCCCAAGACCCTCAAGGAGCTACGAATGCAGGCTCCACCCTGCCCGAGACCAGCCCCTCTGCACAAATCCCCAAATAATGAACGGCATCCCTTTGGGCCTTCATAAACGTAAGATGCCTCCCCGGTGCCACGACCATGCCTGTGGGAGCTGTGCGGTCCGTGCGGGGAACGGTGCCTCTGCTGAGTCTGCGCTGCTTTCACCACAGCCCTGGAACCGGCCCCTGTACTCCTGACTTCCCTCTCTGGTAACAGCCCACAACAGGTGGTGCCAGTGGAAAATTTAAATTACACTGGTGGCTCATCTCACACCCCTACTAGAGGGTGCTGAGCAAAGGAACGACAGAAAGTGCGGCAGGGAAGGCAGAGACCACGGAACACTGAAGCGCCAAGGCAAGGCCACGGAACTGAGGAAGGACGAAGCCTCTCGCTGGAAAAGGCCACTGTATGGAAGGAACACCGTCCTGCCGACGGGGGCCTCGAGGCGGGGCTGCCTGCTGCCCTCCGTGTTCCTAACCCTGAGCTTCTCCCGAAGAACAGAAAGGAAGGGAAAAGGAATTTTGCATCTGCAGATGGGAAGACTCCCTACCTGCCTCCCTCCCACCCTGCCTCTCCTGTCAAAAGGCCCGGCACAGACAGGCCTTCTCCATCCTGAGCCTCCAGGATGGGCAGAAGCAGGACCTGGAGCGCCACCTCCTCCCAGACAGGCCTGCACGATGCCCGGAGCTGGCCTGAGCAGGCAGGAGTGCAGCCCCACTTCCGGAATAAACCTGGCTGCGCGGCAAGGTGCTTACCTGCGGACGGCGCTGGCAAACTCCGCGGCCAGCTCGCTCTCGCTGCACGTTGTCCTCAGTTCTGCCAGGGACAGAGCCGGGGAGGCAGCATCAGCACAGTCCTGAGGTGGCAAACACACTCTTGTTAGATCAGAGGCCAGGCCCCAGCCGCTGGAAACTCTAGCTCCTCTGATGCGGAGTGTTTGTACTGGACGGGGTGGCGGGAGCAGCGTGCGTGCTCGGCTGTACCCTCAGGTCAGGCCAACGCGAAACCTGGCGGCAAATCCAAGAGACCCCCGTCTCCACCCTCCAGCGACCTTCAAGGCTGCCCCATGGTGGCGCCGACACTGCCCTCCCGTGCCCTAGGGACGCACAGGTGCAGGCCCACACAGGCTCTCACTCAGTCATCACGGGGAGGCCCACTTTACCGAGGAGGAAACTGAGGCACAGATGGGGGTTACACTTCTCAGTCACCAAGGAGGAAATGGGGAACCCAGGACTCAAAACCAGGCCGTCTGGCTCTTCAGCGAGCATCAGTCAGATCAGTCTCTTCAATGAAGAAATGCACATGAATGTGCTGTTGCCCGGCCTCCTGCCCAAGAAAGCCCGTCTGCTCTGAACGGGGAGCTTCGCCGGGCTGTGTGACCGAGGACACTCAAAGAGGAGGCAGACGAAATGCACCTCCACCCGCGTAGCAGCGGGAACCCTGCCATCTACCGTTTTCTAGGCCTTACAACAGAAACCCGGGAGCTGTGTGGGAGACACACAGACTGGATGGAACCGGTGGGGGAGCCTAGCCGACAGGAGCCACACCCTTCTCCTCAGCCCAAACTCGAAAAGAAATGCCGCCTTCCTAGGCGCTCCCGACAGCACCGGGCTGACTCCCGAACCCTGCGCCCTCTGCCCAGGCTCCCGCCCTGCCCTGCCCTCCTGCTCTCCACCTCGGTGACCTCCCAGACCCTCCTCGCGAGTCGTTGGGGATCCTGCCACCCCGCCCCTTCCACACGTCCACTGCTCGGAGGTGCCCATGTCACAGCACCCCTCTTGCCTGGGCCGGCCGCATCGCCCTCGCAGTGCCGCCTGCTGAGCACGCATGGTGACGTCCTTGCACACAGATTGACAAGAACTGCAAAACCCTGGTGAGACCTGGACAGCAGTGAGGACCCTCTGTGCCGGCGGAAGAAGAATTCTAAAGCAGGCAGGACGACTCACCCACAGTGTACTAGACCCATGGGCTCCTTCACCTGTTTATATACGGCCCACAGGCCAAGAATGGTTTTAAAATCATTCCTAACAGGTAAACACTGCACGACATTCAAACTTCACTGTCCATCAGTACATTGTGAGAAGATGGCCACACCCACTGGGTTCCTGTGGTCTCTGGTTTGCACCACAGAGCAACATGGGCAGAGACAGTAGGTACAGCATGTGGACAACCTGCAACCCTAAAATACTTGCTCTCTGTCCTCTCCAGAAATTTGCTGATCCCTTCTCTAGACCATCTGCTTTATCTCCAACAACCACCACCCACTGGGCCAGAGGTGGTGAAGCACAACTGTAATTCCAGCACTTCGGAAGCTGAGGCAGGAAGGTCACTGTGAGTTTGTCAGCATGGGCTCTCTAGTGAGTTCAAGGTCAACCTGAACTACACAGCAAGACCTCGTCTTAAACAAACAAAACCTAACAAATAGCCAAGATCTTACTGAAACAGTAAATGCATCTGATACTTGAAAGACAAGAAAATCACCTTATTCTAATTTGATTTCATAACTTAAGCAGCAGTAGGTACTCTTATAAAGCTTCTTACTGTAATGTTAAAAATCATCTGGTCTTTTCTGTCAGAGAAGTTTCTGTGTTTTGAAGCCACTGCACAAAACAGTGCTTCCCTCAGCTAATAAATACCGAGAACTGGGAGAAAACACTCAGTTCGTGGGGCCCTGGCAAGAACCCGGCGACTCACTTCCACCGCACCCAAAGAACACACACAGAGACACCAGTGTTCTGTCTCACAGGCTCTATGGCAAACTGATGAGTAACGAAGTCCAAAGGCTATAAAAAGTCTCGAAAGGTGTTTGTGTGTGGAAGAGGAAACACCACCTGAGCCCTAACCCCACCATATGCAACAGGCCTGAGTGGGCTGCTGTCCCCGGCCCAGGTGACTCCCAAGCACTGGTGCACTGGCCATAGTGACTTCCAAGGCTAAACTATATCCCATTTGCTCCCTGGCCTGAATCTCTAATCCGGATTCAGTGTTTGGTCGGGATCCCATCATGGCACTGTAAGTGGATTCTTAAACTTGGGACCGCGTTTGCCCATAGGCCTCCCATTTAGAAAGTCAATTCAGAGGATGCAGTCCTTGTCACCCGTGGTGCTCTGGGCCCTGGCTTGCTATGAGTGCCAAAGCACACTGAGCTACACAGGCGCATGGAAGGCAGTGGCTCGTGGACAGCTGGCTGCCGGGAGCAACGGTTTCACACTTCCCAGGCGCCTTGGGAGGATGGAGGCAGGGGAAGATGTAGCTGCAGCCATTTGTGAAGACTGCTTCAGAGTTCTTAGCTATTTAGGGAGTGACCATTCACACCACACACCAGCACTGCTCCTCCTTCTGGACACTTCCCTGTGCATGGGCTGTAAGCAGCCACTAAGGAGGCCGGCAAGCCTGCACACACCCACAAGTCCTGTGCCTGAGACAAACTGGGCCAGGAGAAGCTGCCACTACCAGGCGGAGTAAATACATACACAATACATATACATCCAGGGTGTACGCTGTAATTCTTCAGAGTCCAGAGCTTCTCTTTCGTCCCATGTGGTATTTGGAAGAGAGCTATAAAATGACAGAATAAACCTGGATTCTAGAAAAAGACCTGGGAGCTGACGGGATCCTGAATTTGCCAACGATGTCAGCGAAGTGAGTAAGGACTTCTGCTTGGTAATCCGAGCCTGCCTTCCTTGCAGGCTTCGGCTGCCCCTGCTGACAGCCCTCTGAGGCTGAGTGCCAGCACGCAGGCAGGAACAGCACGGGCCAGAGGAAGTGAGCCTGCGAGCCACGGGTGGGCGCAAGCCCGAGGAGCTGCTTTTTAAAAAGCTGGGAGGTCCACATCTCCTTGGAGCCTCATTTTCATGTAGATAGATGTAAATGTTCTTCCCTCAGAGATGGGTGGCTTAAGAGACACAGGTAATAAATCAAAAGTATGAAGAGACCAACAAACGATGGCTACTGGGTAAAAGGAGCGGAGCAGTGGACAAGCGCACAGGCTAGACGGATGCAGGAGAAGTTTCCAAGCACTGTGTAGAGCGAGATTCGGTTTTACACTCAGTGGGCATCTGAGATATCTAGGAATGCCCTACGCAGACAAGGACACTGAGGCAGCGAGGGGCTACCGTGTGGTCAGTGGGGAACGAGGCTGTTCCAGGCCTCCCTGCCCTACCTTGCCAGGTTTGTCTTTGCTGCCGCTGCTGGTGGAACTGAGGGACCGCATCTGCTGCTCCCTCTGCTCCTCCACCTCAGACTTGAGGTGCTCGATGTGCACCAGGTAGGCCTGCTCCTGCGCCTCCCGAGTGCTCAGCTTCAGCTCCAGGGCCTTCTTCTCCTTCTCCAGGAGGTATAGCTGCGCCTTCAGCTCTGCCATCTCCTCCTGCAAAGCAAAATGCGCAGAGCACGTGAATGCACGTTGGGCCTGCACAGCTGGCCACACCCAGTGGGGGAAAGGGACCTGGCTGCACCCTGTGGTGCAAGATCGAGGTGTCACTCTGAAGCCAAGAGTCAGAGGACTGCGAGAAGATGGCAGCAGTTCCCACGCATGTGGAACGCAGATGTGTGCACAAACCCACATGATTTATACTCTAGGAAAAGAACTGAGACAAAGGGCAGAAGTCACAGGCAATCAGTTTGGTCTGGTTTAAGGAAAGCCTTTCTAACATTTGTTAGGACCCAAGTGGGTACATCTGTCTTGCTGGAAACTTGATGTCTGGCAGGTAGAGGCTGGGCTGCATCAACCCAGGATTGTAAAAGAGCTTCCGAACACAGAGGTCTTGGTCTAACAGGGTCCCTAGCAGTTCCCCTTCAATTTGCATGTTAAGTGATTTTTAATTAGTGTGTATTAATCATACAGAACAATGGGTTTCATTTTGGCACATTCCACATACATGCGCATAACATAATTGATGTCTGCCCCCCTTACCCTCTTAGTCTGGCTCCTTCCCTTTCCTTTTCTCTTAGTCTCTCTCTTTCTTTTTTTCTTTTCTTGTCCTTTTTGTTTTGTCGTTTTGAGACAGGGTTTCGCTATGCATTTCAGGCTGGCCTTGAGCTCATAGCGATCCTCCTGCCTCGGCCTCCCGAGTGCTAGGATTACAGGCGTGCGCCACCACGCGCAGCTTTCTCTCCACTTTCACGTCATCCTTCCCCTGCAGAGCCCGTGTACGACAGAAGGCATGTGGCACTCGTCTAAGTCTGGCTTATTTTTCTCAACATGACGACCTGCAATTCCATCCACTTCCCTGCGAATGATGAGATTTCATTTCTCCTCCTGGCTGAATACTACTCCAGTGTATGTATAAGCATGGAATTGAGTTACAATAAACACGGGCATGCCATTCTCTGGATACTTTACTGACTTAGATTCCTTTGGATATATACCAAAGAATGGTGCACCAGTTAACCTTAACTCTCACCTTGACTAAACTGAGATGCTTGGAGAGATTACTGGGCCATGGGGTGCTGAGGACTTACCTGCTCACGGTCCAGGTGAATGTGCTGTGGGAGGTGGGTTTGGCAGAGCAGGTCACTGGGGAGGAGCCTGTGGCATGAGTCCACCGGTGCGCTTTCCCTGTGCTCTGCTCCCAGCCACCAGGAAATGAGCAGCTCTGCTGCACTATACTTTTTGCTATTATGTGCCTCCCGTGGGCCCGCTCACCATGGACTGAACCCTCTAAAATCATGTGCCATTAAACCTTGCCTCCCCCAGGTAGTAGGTGCCAGATATTCTGTTCTCCCCTAGTGGTGAAAAGCTAATAAAACTACTGTAGCTGAATACTGATAGTAGTTCTATTTTAAGTTTTTTAAAGGAAACTCCATACTGATTTGCACAGTGGCTATGCTAATGTACACTCCCACTGACAGTGTAAAAAGTTTGGTTTTCCTGTCCTCACCCCATTTTTCGTATTCTTGATGAGAGGCATCTTCACTGGCATTAGATGAAAGCTGAAAGAGAGTTCTGATTTGTACTTCCCTGACGGCTAAGGACAGTGAACACTTTTCTTTTTCTCCATAATTGTTGGCCATGTGTTTCTTCTGGGATGTATCTGTTCAGCTGACTTGACCATTTATTGATTGGGTTATTTGTTTTTCTGTGTTAATGTTTTTGAGTCCTTTATGTATCCCGGGTACTATTCCTCTGTGAGAAGACCAGCTGCCAGAGATTTTCTCCACTTCTGTAGGCTGTCTCTTCACTCTGTTAAATGTTCATTTTGCTGTGCAGGAGCTTCTTAAAAAGATCTCCTTTGTTGGTTCTTGCTGTTATTTCCTAAGCTTTTAGAGTCCTATTCGGGAAGTCACTGCCTTTACCTATATCCTAAAGTGTTTCTCCAATGTTTTCTAGCAATTTCAAAGTTCAGATCTTACATGTAAGTCTTTGATCCATCTGCACTGATGTTTGTACAAGGTGAGAGACAAGGATCTAATTTTAATCTCCTATGTATGGATAACCAGCTTTCCTGGCACCATTTGTTACAGAGATGGTGACATATGTTTCTGTCACCTTTGTCATGAATCAGATAGCTGTAGCTACATCCAAGCCACATATTTAACGCTGATGGTACCTTTGTCTCCCTGAAGCTAAGTCAGGCAGGCTGGGAATATCCACCAAAATAACAACATCCTCTAGCTATTGCTTATTTCAGAGGGCCCAAGCAGAATCAGTAACAACACAGTCCTCATAGGAGACTTCATACGACAGTTTTGAAGAAGGGGATCAAACCTGGGACTCTGCATGCTATGTAAGACGTCTATCACTGAGCCATTTCCTCAGCTAGAAAACTTCTAAAAGTAACTTAAAGGACTCAGGTGTTTGTCTTCTGTAGAGAATAAGGAGTGACCCTAAAATGGAATAACACCATCCTGGTACCATAAGCCACACAACAGTGACAAACAACCTTTACTGAACCTTTAAGAGTTCACAGGAAGTAACATTTAATTATTCTAACCTAAGGTACATATTATGAGTATTTCCACTTGTGAATGGGAAACTGAGGCATGCAGTGGGAAATCTACCTTCCCAGGGCTGCTGGGTAGGTTATGGAGCGAGAGCTTGACCATGGGCTGTATGGCCCAGGGTTCAGGTTGATAACCACTGGGCTAACTGCCCCCTCTCCAGATGGGCCTGTGCATAACCCCTATCCCATCACCTCCACTGGAGGGGGAGTCTCCCATGGCCTGATTGCCAGGCTGGCCTCCCAGTAAGCGCTACAATCTCCTACTTACAAGGACTCTGCAGAAAGCTGAGTCACCACCATGAGATGGCCTCACCAAGGTCCCCGGTTCTGGCTACTTCTGAGAACGAGCTTGGGCCGGTGTGCTCTCCTGCAGAGATCTTTATATCCTCCAACATGGGTGTTATGGGTGATACATTGTTTCAACTTGGGGAGTCTAGAGGTTTGGCTGAGTGATTCAGCAGGAAGCCAGGGTGCTTACTTAGTATACATCCTGAGCCTGTGGAAGAGGCATTATGTGAGAGCTACACGCCCCCTGGGTGGGGGTAGCCTGTTTACAATGTAAGGGAAGGAAGGAAGCTGCCTGCAGCAATTCCTCCCTTTTGCTCTTGTTGTTTTTGCTGTGTTCTGCTATCATGAACGTTTGCCCTCTGCCATGTGCCACTCTGCCTCTGAACCAGCCAAGTATGGACTGAAACCTCCACAAACTGTAAGCTAAATAAACCTTTCCTTCCTTCATTTTGAGTGTTGGGCATTTTATCTCAGCAATGAGAAAAAAGTAACCAAGACAATGGGCAACAGCTGGAGGCACTGACCAGGCTTGTCCACCTCAGGACTAGAGAACATTAGTCACTGTGCTAGGGGACTACTCAGAAGAACAAGCCACCCTTTTCCCCCTAAAGATCAGACATAAAAACCAGGATGAAAGGTGTTTTCAGACCAAGAAGCTTTCTCATCTTTGGGCATCAGACACAGGATTCTGAAGGTTCTGGCAACATCGTCTGCTGAGTTTGTGTGGCCACTCACTCCCAGAATGAAGATAAACGCAAGCTAGAAAGGAGGAAAGGTAAACCCCCGGGTGCCAGAAACACAAAGGCAAGTCTGCCAGAGGAGACTGGCAACGTGGGCAAA
This sequence comes from Dinomys branickii, assembly GCA_004027595.1. NCBI lineage: Eukaryota > Metazoa > Chordata > Mammalia > Rodentia > Dinomyidae > Dinomys > Dinomys branickii. The sequence goes on from PVLD010003115.1 coordinate 76,505, forward strand.
GACATCATGTCATCTGTAGATCTCGTGATCTGAGTCCTTGTGTGTCCACTGGCAGGGCTGTGGCCTCTAGGAAGCAGAGTGCCACACTGTAACCCCTAGATGAGCTGAACTCTCAGTGTGCTGCCCAGAGTAAGAGACTAGAAAAATGCCCTTTCTGGCCACGTCTAAGGAAACTTGTCATATCGTAGGCTCTGAGCCAGAAAAACTGAAGAATCCCTTTAGAGGAATCAAAGCCTTCAGAGCTTGTGTCACACGTTTGTGTGGTGTAGGAATCCTAATAGAAAAATGTACCAAAACTGGTAATAAACCTCTGAAACCCACAGGGCTTACTCAGGAGATCTTAGTACCAAGCAACTCTGTAAGACCAGCTATAACAAGGACCCAAGGAACAGTGTCCACTGGACAGGACCCCATGCTCACACTCTCCGTCCCAGCAGGGGACGGAAACGAGCCACCCTGAGGGAGATGCACCAGAGGAAACACAAGGGCAGTCAGTATTTCTAGGCGCATAAGTAACAGAATGTGGAAAACTAGAAAGCAAGTATTTCAAATCGGTAAAGGGATAAAGGAACAGGAGTCCTAAGGAAAGGGCAGGACATTCGAGAAAGAAGAGCAGATTTGAGAGGGAACCGAGGAGGTCATCTAGAAAGTGAAAAGATATTTAGCAAAGATCAGGTACCTGAAATACAAAACCTAAAAGCTTGAGTTCCTCAGCAGTTAGGCCCCGGAGCACAGTGGTGAAGGCCAACAGAATCTACAGGGTGACGCACTTGTCCAAGGGAGCAGCTGTTGGTGGGCACACTGGGGGAGGAGAAGGCTCTGGTGTTCAGACTCTGGCGCCCCAGGAAGAGCACACGCCAGGCTCAGGCAATGGCTTGTGCACTTTCTCTTCCAGCTACTCGTAATTTTTACTGTTGCAGAACATGTCTAAAATGAGTGCAGTTTACTTTCCAGTGACAGAAGGAATATTAGTGCTTTTATTCCATAAGAAGTGTCTTCCCTGGCCAGAATAACACTAAATTTGTCACCCCACAGATTGGCCGGTACATGACGAGGAAATCCTTAGTCTCTGCCCAAAGGAAACATGGTATTTGGAATAAATAATGGAAGAGCAGCCTCATGACTCAGGCTACAGGGTACAAGGGTCCACCACAGGGCTCTGACTGGGGAGAACCTCCCTGTGATTACGGACCCAGGGCTGGGCTCGGGACCGGCAGGAGAAATCAGCTGGGGCTGTGAGGGCTCCAGGGAGGAGCAGTCAAAGCTGAGCGAGCAGATGGGGACAAGCAAGCTTGGAAACAGGGGGAGCAGGGCAGGATTCCTACTTTTGCTTCCACTGCCCAGAGACTTCCCAGGCTTCACCCAAGACTCAAGCTACAGCAGCCAAGGACAGAACCGTGCTGAGGTCACCCAAGGGCATCTGGACAACTGCTGTGGGCAGCCTCGACACCTCCACAGAGGCCAGGGTGCTGGAGCTGGGTATCTCGTCATCTTTCTGGGGACAGCACTGGATGCAGTGGTGGAAAAACAGGATGAGCTGTCAACCTGGCACCACTGCAACCCAGTCTGCGTCCACTGGGGACCAGGGACACGATGGACTCCAAGACCGTGCAGGTCCAGCCTTTGTTCACAGGACAGGGAAGTTTGGAAAGCAGGTCTGGAAACATGGCCCCCAGCTCCCAACTCAAACCCATCAACAGGGCCACCCACGCACCACACTGGATCTGCAGCAGCAGCCCCAAGCAAGCTCCCTCCGCTGGTACGGGTGAGCTGAGCTGTACTCTGCACGGGACTGAATGGGTAAGCGCAACTGCTTGCCAAGGAGGAACATCCGCTTTTCACAAGAGCTCCCTCTACTCCAGGAATGCTGCTAACAGGCAGAGGGGAAGCAGCCCAAGATCTTACCAGGAACACCGGCCAGAGTGGCACGGCCAACCTGCACTGGTTTGAGCACGCTCCACGTTGCACCCAAGGCACCGGCTGTCAGGAACCTAGGGCTTTCAGCCCAATTCAGCAGGGAGCTAGGTCCTGGTCTCCCCTGGAGTATCAGCATCGGTGCTCTATTTCCCAGCTTTCCTGAGACGAGGCATCACTGGTACAGACCAGGTTACTGTATCCTGCATGAGTCTGGCTTGGTTTCTCCTGAGACCAGACACTGTCCAGCTGGGCTGGCACTCTGAGGCGTCCTCCCTCCCCCCCAGGAATGTCCAGCCCACATGACCCCCAGACAAATGAAACCATCACTGTGCACAGCCAGGCTCCAGCTCTCCCGCACACTGTGCTCTCACCGATGGGCCTGCTCTCAGGCCAGCTAGGAGTCCCTCCGAGCCCCTCAACACACCTTCATGGCCATCAGCTCCTGCATCAGCACGGCGTTCTCCAGGTCCAGCCTCTGGCTGTCCCCCCTCGGCTTGACGTCATAGCTGAGCGGGTCTATGTGGATGCTCTCCAGCTCCAGCATGGTCAGCTTGACTGCTGCCCTGTCATTCTTGAGCTGCTGGATGTAATCCTTCAGCCTCTGTTCATCCTCCTTAGTGAACTCCGTGTCGCAGCTGCTAGCTGTGGAGCTGGTTGTGCTTAGAAGAAAGGAAAACACCGTGTTTGAAAGTTGTCACCAAGAGATCTTTCGTCCTCGCCCAGTCATCCTGACGTTGTTTAGAAGGCAACCAGAAGGCAACAGAAAATCAGGCGGTGTTAACTTTTAGGAAAGATAAAGTATGAAGAACAACGAAAACACATATTTGAGACAATGCTGTGAGCTCTAAAAATAAATTCCAAGGAAATAATTCCACAGAAGAAAAAAGACACACGTATACAGAACTGTGCACTAGTACAATCTAAAGGAGGGCAGTTACATGGACATCAAAGCGGTAACTTTGGCAATGGCATATTTATGTGAAGAGAGGGGGTGAAAATAATGAGTAATCAAAGTGGGTGTGCGAGTGTAGCCGCCGCTGGAGGGGGGTGCCAAGGGGACAAAGTGTCTGACTGTACCCATGTGTGTGCATGCGCTTGAGCGTGCGCACGACACTCACACACACCCGAACACACCCACACCCGCACGCACACACACCCAAACACCCACACACCCACCCGCGCATGCGCGCACACACACACCACACCCCCCCGAAATCCCTTCCGGGTGGAAGGTGGCAGAATGGCAATGAGGGCGGTGCCCCGCACTGAGTACTCCTGTTTCCTTACTGTACCACGAAACCAGGTATGTGCAACATGGCAGTACCAACGTGGACAGCGGGGCGCCTCCAGGCCTCCACACAACCCTCTTTGGTCCACCAGAGGAACTCAGCCCAGGGGCCAAGGCACCCCTCACTTCACTGTGACCAGGCAGGAGCCTCTGGACCTGAGGGGTGCCCAGCCCCCCTTCCAGATTCCTGCGGCTGGGAGTGACGCCAGGGGCAGGGAGTGCCCTCACCACCTCACACTGCAGGAGGGCAATGGGCACAGGGCCCAGCGCAGCCAGGGCAGTTCCACCCTTGTACATAAACACATCGGTAAAAGGAGAAAGCTGGGTGCAGTGGCATATACCGGTAGTCTCTGCTACTTGGGAGGCTGAGGCAGAAGGATCCCTAGGGTCCAGGAGTTCAAGGCCAACATAGCTGGGCAAAACAGCAAGACCCTGTCTCAAAAAGGGAGTGAAGCAGAAGGAAGAAAAGGTCTCCAGGGAGAGAAAGGAGAGGTGACAGTAGGCTGAGGTGCTGCTGTTCAGTTTGCCGTTCACACGAGGAAGACAACCCTCAGGGTGTCAGGTGGTCTTCAAGTCAGAACAGCCTCCCTAGAAGCTCCTGCACACCGAAAGTCTTTGGGGTGGCCCTGATTCCCTGCATCCTGCCAGGATGGGAAGAAGTCACCGGGAGATGAAGGAATAAGCAGCCTGTCAAACACCACCTCTTCAGGTACTAGGTAGTAAAGGTAACGCGGCCACCAGATGGGGCCACAGGACCCGTTTGCCACCCAAACACCAGGCTAGATGATGCTATGAAGTTATCTTTATCTGATAAACTTTTTAAAAAGTGGTACCAGGAGCCAGGCGTGGTGGTGCACGCCATAATCCCAGCACTTGGGAGGCTGGGGCAGGAGGATTGTTGTGAATTTGAGACCAGCCTGGCCTACAGAGTGAACTCAAGGCCAGCCTGAACTGCACAACAAGATCCTGCCTCAAAAAGGCAAACAAGAAAACGAAACAAAAAAAAAAGCAAAAAAACCAAACAAGCGGTTTGAGGGACTGAACTCAGGGCTTCACACATGCTGAATGAACCCTCTACCATTAAGCTATATATTCCAGCCCTTTTACTTTCTCTGAGACACAGCCTACCAAGTTGCCTAGGCTGGCCTGGGGTCCTCTTGCCTCAGCCTCCTGAGTAGCTGAGATTACAGACGTGATTAACGTTTAAGTCAGCAGACTTGGAGTAAAGGCGATTAATCTCCCAAGATGACGTTCTGCCTCCAAACAGCCTATACACTCGGGAGTCAGCACCAGCTCGTCCTTGGGTCCAGGCTGATCTGAAGATCTCAGACTTTCCAGTCCCATAATCAAATGAGCCAATTCCTTCAATCATTTCTGGATATGCTGTGTGCGTAGAAAGAGACGTCTGTAGAAATACAATGAGTTGTCTCTATATAAAGATAGCCATACTCACAGCTATCTGTTACTGGTTCTGCTGCTTTGCAGAGCTCTAATACCAAAGTGCTACCTTACGACCCGAGCATCTTATATACCTTGCAGATCTACTTCTTCATCTGTGAAATGAAGGGAACAGCATTACATGCCCCATAAAGTTGTGTAAGGATAAAACAAGGTAAACTGCAAGGTGCTTAGACCAAGGCCCAGCATATAGGGAGCACTTGACGAACAGAGCTGTCCCTCATCTGTGTAAGAATACCGACGCGCCTACTACGAGCCACCCAAGTGTAGGCCCTTCCTTGCCCCATGGGACTTATGTTCTAGTAGGGCAGACAGGAAGTGAAATTACACATCAGACAATGAGAAGCACCAGGGTGAAAAGCGAAGCCAGAGGCACAGGGAGTGCAAGGGATGGAATCACCATCTGAGAGGGAGGTGGAGGGACGGGCTGGGGGACCTAAGGCAGGTGAGAAGGCCTGAGGGTACTGGGGAGAGAACTGGCCCAGGCAGAGACAAAGCAAATGCTAAATCCCTGAGGCCAGGAGCTTGGCCAGCAGGCGTGGACTGTGGCCGCAGCCCACAGAGTCAGCCGGACGAGGACGCAGAGAGGTCAGGAGTGTGCGGAAGGCAGGTGCCATTCCAGCTAGGGTTTGACCAGGATTGTGTCTGCAGTTACGAGGATTTTCTCTAGAATTAGAATGGACATCACTGGAAGGTTGTAAGAGGAGTGACATGACCTGCCTTTCATTTTAGAAAGGGCCCTCTGGCTAGGCTGAAAAGAGATGTAGGGAAATCACGGCAGGGCTGGGAGGTCCCGCAGGAGGCTACTTCAACCATAGAGGAGCAAGGTAAAACTATTATGAATCATCATTATGGTGTTTCCTTATGCTACACTGTAACAAGGAGAGATGAGAAGTTGCCCCTCCAGCTGGATTATCTCAGGCGCCGTGCCATAAAGAAATGATGTTCACGGGAAGCCTGACCAAGTGGACAGGACCACAGCACAGAGCACCGGGGAGCTGTGTGGCGCATGTGAGAGCGAAGCTGCCCAACAAGAGGGACGAATCCAAGGGAAAAACCAAGGGCCCCCCTCAGCGGTCCTCCACAGCTCTGCCTGCAAACAGCTCTGTGCTGGCATGCTGCATACAAAACCCTTCAGAGAGGGCGTGGAGCTCATCTTCACAGATTGTCAACTTGGACTGGGAAGGACGGACATATAATATTCCCCAGATGGATACGCACGCAAATGAAAGCCAACTCAAGAGGTGGCACTGCTCACAAGCACTTCACAGGCACGGTATGTTTTGATGGTGAGTTGCCGAGGAAGACCAGGCCTTCTCCTCCCGTCGGGCGGAAGAAGCTTCAGGAATGAAATCGGCCCCTCGGAAGCCAGGACTTGGGCCCAAAAGGCTAATTTTACAAAGCCAGAGAAATGCAGTAGCCAAATACAAAGATAAAATACAAATACGAAATACAATAGCCAAATACAGAAACCAATACCCACACGTCTGTCACCCATATGACATTTTGTTTTCCTCACACTACTATGTTTAGAAACACAACATTTACACTCGGAGGCGCTGTTGTTTTCATTTAAAACACAAACTGTAAAATTCAAAGAGCACTAAAAGCTAGAGTTGTCTAATGAGCCTAAAAGAACTGAAGTGACAATACTTTGGCAGAGTTTCTATTTAGCAGGATTAGTCTACCCCAGCAGTTCTCAAAGAGGGCTTCCTGGCTGGCCACTGCACTCACATGGCCTAACTGCACGCTCTTGAGCCAAATCCCTCAGGCTGAGGGTCAAGGACTCTGGAAATGGGCACAGCAACCCGTGTTTGAGTACGGAGTCTGACACCCAGTCAGCTCTGAGAACCATTTGTCTCCTCTGCAGGTAAGTGGGCATTTGCTTAGTAGCCTATGAGGTAGCGGGACACCCTCGTGTTTTCCAGGTAGAGGCCACTCTACTTCCAGGTTGCTGTGGTGGCCACCAGTTAGGGGCAGAAGGTCTCAGAAGCCAGACCTGAGTATTTCCCTCTGGTCCTTCCTAATGGTTCCCACCTCCCGGGCTGCGGAGAGGACACCACATTTCTGAAGCAGGAAGCAGGGAGCAGGACGCTGGTGGTGCCCCACAGCGCTCACTGTGGGGGAGAAGTGGGGACAAGGCCCCCTTCCCAACAGCTAGGCCAGTACCCTGCAATGGCTGCCACAGGGCTCAGGGATCCCCGAAGGGTCCACCGTCTACAGCCAATTAGAAAACCTCAACCCGAAGAGAATAAACGCACCTGGGGCTTGACCAGACTTTAGAGCCCGCCAGATCCACCTGAGAGAACAAACGTGAATGGGTGGGGAAGACCCACGGCTCTTCCGGGTCACCCTTCCGGGCTGCGGCTGGCTCCTGGCTGAGCAGGAAGCCTTCTGTTTTACCCTTTTCGTCATGAGCATAGTTTTCAGCAAGGAAGAAGAAAAGAACAAGAGAGTTCAGTTTCCAGATCTTACCCTGTGGGAAGCTCAGAGCATTAAACTGCTCTCAAACAGAGGAATGCTGAATTTCAAGATGAGCACCACAGCGCCGGCCCTCCAACCTCCCTCTCCTTTCCAGGACACCAGCAGGGAGCAGATCAGGCGAGGCTAATTACAATTCTGCTTCAAGTCCTTAGTGTTCCACTGTGGGATATGATCATGATGATGGGGAAGGAGGGGAAGCCACTGGCCTTCACTTGGCATCCCGCAGATGGGGCCCTGGCGGCCTCCCAAGGGCCGCTGTTGGCTGGGCAAGGCTAAGTCATCCATTAACTCCCTCAGCTTGGAGCACAGGATGAGCTCAGCCATCACTGCGAATAAATCACTTTCCACAGACTGTCTAACTCCTGCTCTCAGCACGGAGGTTGGCGGTGTTGTTGAGGGGACTGAGGCCGAAGGCTGCAGGTGAGGAAACCTCCAGCCTGTCTGGCTACACAGGGCTGTGTTTTGTTTGGGCTTTTTGAGGAACCAGGCTGAATGTGTGGGTTTCTTTTGGCGATAATCTGCTGCAGTTCCTGGCACCTGGCTTACCCTGCACCCATCAACTGCCGGCGCATCTGGCCACACACTCACTGCACACGCACACGCAGCCAGCCAGTTCCAGGTGACCCGCTCTCTGTGTACCCTCGCTCTTGTGGACAGGCTGTTAAAGCCAGCTATGGATATCAGACACCACCCCTTCTGCCCCTCTACACCCCCCATTACCAGCCTCAGGATGCTCATTAGCAGAAATACTCATTTTCCTTAGCCTACTCTGACAGAAAGCTAGATGGGCACTTCCTTCCTTTTGCCCAAAAAATCATTGATGGAGTTTTCTCAGTTTTTAGCAGTACCTTACCTGGTCCTGAGATCTTACTCCCTAGTAGTGCAGGGCTGGAGGCTGGGCATCGGTGTTGCTGAGCATGTGAAACTGACTGGAAGGGGGCTCAGTCCAGGGGGACACTCGGCACTTACGCCACGCCAAGGTGGCTCCACCCTGTCACCCGCGCCAAGGCTAACCCCACACACTTCCTAATAACACAGGGGTTTCAAAGCAAACTAAAACACTAGACAAATGCCACACCTCTAAGGCTTGTATGTTCTTGAGCAGTTGTCAGGATTCTCTAGGAGAAATGAAGGTTAGATGAAGGTAAATCACCTAACAAAATCTTACAAAATATGGATATGACAAAACTATAGTTAGATAAAGTCCTCAGAAATTGCCTAGGTCCAGAAAGCTCCTAGGAATTTAGCTGACAGTGGAAGTCAAAATAAGAAACAGAGATGTTTAGGAGACAAGTTCTATGTACACAGCCAGTGTTAAATGTGCCATCACACTGTTACGGAAACGAGGCATCTCTAAACAATCCTAACTCATTCCTGGTTTGGTCACTGATGACAAACCCAAGCAGACACAATTGGTGTTGACTACCACAGCCAATCAAATTTTTTAAAAAAATGTGCATTCTAATATCTCATGTCAGTAAGGGTTTAGAGGGACAGGCCCCTTACACACACTGGCTATAGGAGAGTAATTCGATAATGGTGAGAGGCCTTTTTTCCATTAGAAATAAATCACTTTTGAGCCAGCTAATTCTCAGAATCGGTCCCACAAAAATTGCACAAGAAGGACAGGTAATAGGGGCAGTGGCCACAGCAATGCTGTAACAGTGGAAAACTGGACAAAAACATCGAATGAGAGGAAACTGGAAGTACACAACGGTACTGCCATCCAACACAGAACTACGCAGCTACTGAGAAGAATGTGGGAAGATGCCGAACAGTATGATACTAAGGGGAAAAGCCTGTTCAGGAGAGTTCAAGGATGCTCAGAGGTTAAGAATCAGTACTAGTCACATTTTCACAGACAGTGTGTGTTTAAAGACACCATGTTATAGTCCCTGAGCTCCTGGCTTCCAGACTCTTCTGTTGGGAATAGCAACCCCTTCTGTTCTCCATGCATGTGGTTCCTGTTGGAACTGCCAAGGCTCTGCCCTGCCATGGCCTCTGGGATTGCAGTCAGCCTTGTCTGTAAATGCAGGTGGTGCGCTGGCTGTGCCCTTGGGGTGAGCAATCTGCTGCAGCAAGTCAGCACAGCCACATGCACAGGTACACAAGGCTGGACAGGGGCGCACCTGCCACGTCTGCTCAGCACGCTGTGGGCCTCCAACTTGGGCCTTCAGCCTGGTATGCTGCTCACGCGTACAAGATCTCATAACCTTCCAAGAAGACCCTTGTGTTTAAGCTGTTATAGTACATTTCTGTCCTTTGTAACCCAGATCTTAATAAAAACCACAATTAGATCTGTGTTCCACACCGTTCCTCTGTCCTTCGCAGTGAGAGTCCCAGCACAGACAATTTTCTTTGTGGACTATACATTCTGTAATGCTGGGATTTTTGTTGCTTATTTTTGTCTATCCGTCTGTCTGTCTACTAAGGATTGAGCCCAGAACCTTTGCAATGAGCTACATCCCCAGTCTTTTAATTTCTTAAATTTTGAGATGGTACTGCTAAATCACAATACTGCCCAGGCTGGGCGCACCCTTGTGATCTTCTTAGAGTGCCGGGATTACAGGTATGTACTACCACAACCAGCTTGCTTATTTTTACAATGAACATGTAATTCTTTTGAGATCAGGACATTAGGTCTTAAAGAAAAAAAAAAACACTAAGAGGGTTTAACGTTTCTGCCATATTCTCATACAACCTACAAAGTAAGTGGCAAGGACATCCGAGCAGGAAGGCCCATCACCATGCTGTCACACAGAAGAATGTGCCTCAGCTGGATGCCGGGCGTAATAACACTAATAAGCGTTAATCCCCAGGACTGTGATGGACCTTCCTGATTCTTGGATGGGAAAGCACGTTCTCTTTTCCGGTACAGATGATTGCTGAAACAGCCAGATGTAGTTTGACTCTCATTTCCTGACGCCTGCTGATGGTGGTGGCAGAGGCCCCTCCTAACTGGACGGATACTTCAAACAACTTACATTTCAATGGACACGATTCCGCTGCTCATGGTGGTTCTTTCTGTTCCATGAAATTTGACCTTAACCCAGACTAGTTTAGAGGGAAAACGCTGGGCACCTGTGGACCTCCATCACCCCCTATTACAGTTGGGAGATCATGCCCCAGTGGGACTGGCCAGGAGGCAAAAATCTGGCTACCTTCAGGTACAAAGAGGCTCACAGCACCTCTGCACACCGCTCACCCTCTATATGTGCCAGAAGTGTCCCTGGAGGGCCGCTATGCAGCTTTTCTCCCCTAAATCTTGGGGAACAGGACACTCTGATTAGAATTCTCTATGCCAGGTGGTTACAGTGGGTGGAAAAGTGATTTACTGGGTCAAAAAAAACCCACCAACACAGAAAGTTCCTTTTCTCTTTTGCATAAATTTGATATGGGGGAATGTCTGAGCTAGAATGGCAAGATTTACAAGCAAAATTACTGTGATTATTGCAATTGTGAAAGGGGTCTGGTGGTTGGGAATTGTGTCTATCTGAAGTAGTACATTTGTGTCAGGTCCTCTGAATGTGAAGGGCCACATGAATGCCATGGGTGCTCTGGACCTACTGGGGCTGCTCTGCTGCGGGGGGAAGGAAAAGTGCATTTTCAGAGATTTGAGTAGACTCAGATCTTTTGATGCAAGGCCCATCTGAGACTGAAATTACTTAAAGGCCCATTCTTTTTGAGGTCATCACTGAATACAGAAACTCAGTGTTCTGAATTTATCTCAACCTATGGAAATATTTTACCCCAAATTAAATTTCTCTCAAAAAATTGTCTCATAATCAAGGTTCACCTGTATGTTAACAACATATCTACCTCTCTAACAAATATTTAAAACCAGGATCTCCACTAATATGGGGGGCAAACTGTCCTCACTTCTGACCAACTCCAAAGTTGTTTCTGATTCAGATTAAAACAACAAAATTATTTTTGGAGGCTGAGAGGCATAAGCAAATGATCTTTAGTACAAATCTCATAAGCTACTGATAAAGCACACATTTCCTGCTGTCCCAGTTCTTACATCCACTAATTCCACAGAATAGTGTCACTGACAGCATGGGTACTCTTCCTGCCTACATGAATGGATCGTTCACATCTGGGTAAGTCATCATGAGGCACATCTGCTTTCTGTATTTAAACAGAAGAATTTGGTTTAAAAAAAATAAATTGTAATATGTGTTCCACTGAGTAAGACAACTGTTGTTGCAGTCAAGAGGAAATACCTCCCTTGTGCTTGTGGGCACCTGGCCAACTGCAGTATTGGGAACGTGCCCTCTCGTGGGACCTGGAGTCCAGGACAGGTACACAGATGCACTAAAGCAGATGGCCAGGCCCTGCCAGAGGGAAACAGATGGAGGCATTAAACTGCTCTGAGGCACCAAGAAAATAAAATTAGTAGTTTTCTTCTAGCTTTTGAGATTCCATTTGTCCTTATGCAGGTGTGGTCCCCTGGTCAGCAAAGTAGGTTCTGTTTTGTAACATTATAGGTTCCAATGGGAAGGACAATGGCTTTGTCTGAAGTCCAGGGTTCCCCTCTTAGCAGCCCTCTGGCATTGGGCAAGTCCTTTACATATCTCCAAGCCAAGGTTTTCTTACCTGTGAAAAGTGTCATCTTTTTGTCTTTCATAATTTAGAAATCCTTTAAGAACCTGTAACAAAGGACCTTCTAGACTGAGAACTGGTACATAAAGGGAAGGCATCATGCATGTAGGGCTTCCGATGGTAAAAAATGAAAGGATAATTAGAACAAGCTTCATTCTGAGCCCCCCTACCCCGTCTAAAACGATCAAACAGTTTCAACAAATCAGGCTTCGCAAGGTCTCGACGGCTCCCATCCTGTCTTTCAAGCACCCTCTTTAATGCTCGAGATTCACAGACTGAGCTTGACCTCAGGTCCATGATTAAGTGCCTGGTAAGCACAGCTGTGAATGTGGCATCACTCAACAAAGAAAGAGACGAGAGGCCAGGCGCTTGCCTGCAAAGTGCTAATGAAGGACGGAGGGTAAGAACAGAAGGCAGGCGAAATGGGCCTTGGGAGCTCTGGAACCTATGCTGCCAGCGAGCCTCTGAAGCCCAAGTGCTTCCTGAACTCAAGAATTACAAAGAAATGGAGACAGAGTACGGAGAAAGGGCACCAGACACAAAAGCAGGTTTGAGTTCCCTCCCTCCTTCCCTCCCACTTCAGAGCAACTCACCCTTGTCCCTGGACTGCAGTTTCCACTGGCCCCAATCAGAAGGCCACTTTCCAGCTCCCTGCTGTTTCTGACTCCTTGGATAGAGCTGGCTACAAGCCTCAGTAAATTTAGCCTTACCTAAAGCCATAGTCCCTGGCAGCTGTTACCACTGCAAACCATGAGGGGACAACACACAAACACAGGTCCGTCCCGGGGCAAAGGCTAGTGCTACCTGGTGTGGCTGTTGGAGGACAGGCTCTCCCAGGGCTGCACGCTGCAGCCGGCCACGGCGAAGGCTCCCCCACAGCTGCCATCCAACTTCATGAGCAGGGCCTTGGCAGCATTCTCAGCCGTCTTCCGGCAGTCATGGGCTCGCTTGAGCATCTGCGTGATGTTTTCATCCCCTGATTGGTCTCCTATGTTGCAAAGAAGACAACGGATGAATCGGCACAGGCGGGGTAAGGTAAAGCCGGAGTACATTTGCACAATCCGTTCTCGGTCACTCAGGGCATGGGCAGCACAGTGGCAGCCACTGGCCGGTTACACCAGTGAGGAGACCTGCGTTCTGGGCCTGACTGTGTCACTTAGAGGCTGTAGCTGGGAAGGCATTTCCCTCCTCAGGGCTCTGTTGTCCTTACAGGCAGGTGGGCAGATCAGTTTCCAACACTCCCACGCTGACTCTCTGGTTATCTGGGCCCTTGACTTCTGTGCTCGGGCCGTCTGTTCAGGCACTTGGCGAGTAAGGCCAAGAAGACACAGAGGTGAGAGGACCATCTCTCCCCACACCAACTTTTCCTAGAGCTTTTCACAGGGGAAAAGACGCAAAACTAATGGGTCAAGTGATTACCTCTGCACTCTCTGCACCACTGCAATCTCTAGCCCTCCTGACCTGGCAACGGTGGCCAATGCAGATGCCTCTGAGAGAGAGGTGACTTGGCTAGAGCAGAACGCCGGGGCAGGGTGGGCACCAGCAGAGCCAGACAGTGAAGTTCCTGCCAAAAACGTGCATGTTCCCGCGTTTTAGAACTGTGCTGGAAGAGGCAAAACTATGGAGACGCTAAAGGAACCGAGGCTGCCAAGGGCTGAGAGGCTGAGGCAGTGAGGGGGAGCACACAGTTGGCGCATAGGTTTCAGGCCGGCAGAATCACTCTGCCGGATCCTGCAGTGGCAAACGCACAGCGCTAGTATCTGTCCAAGCCCCCGGGGTGAACAGCGCCAAGAGCGAGGCCCAGTGTGAACTGCCGTCATTGGATAAGGATGTGCTGGTGCAGGGGGCCGTGCCAGTATGGGCGAGGCTGTGTACGTGCAGGGGCAAGAGGCATATAGGGTATCTCTGTACTCTCCTCTCAACTTTGTTGGGAGTCTAAAACTGCTCTAAATAAAGCCTTAAAAAACATACCCAAAACTGTGCTAGCGAAAATAATTTGCTACCTGTGTAGTCTATGCTCTTCCAAACACCTTCAAATGAAATCTTAAATTCTGTATGCTGAACTTTACAAAACAGTAACTGTGAAGCTGGGTAAAATGGGAGGGGAGGGGTGGGGTACGCGCAGCTCCTCACCCTTCAAACCCACGGCCGGGCCCAAAGTAACCCTCCCAGCCCCCAGCAGCCCAGTTGGAAAACCTGAGTCATCTCGCATGAACACAATGAATGTCTGGGGAGTTAACAAGAAACAAAGAAAACAGCCACAGTGATAGTTGCTGTGGATAATGTCACACATCGGCAAAGTGCGGGCCGCCGCTGCTGCCAAGAGAGCTGAGGAGGGGGAGGTGGGGGGGCCGCCGCCGCCTGAGGGCTCCCTCAGCCTCGAGGAGGGCCGCGGGGCTGCCGGCCGCTCATCCTGCCGCCCCATCCCTCGCACTTCCCTCCCGCCATTTCTCTGACACCCTCCATACCGTTTTGTTTCCACGAAGATACCTGACGTACATCTTACCACCCGACTATTGAAACTCTGCAGTAGGTACGATAGTGCTGGTTGGCTCATCTCATAAATATATACATGAGCAACCCAGTATTAAGTAAACACAAACCAATTCATTATTGATTTTAAGTGTTTTAAATGCCTATGCATTTAAGCTTTCAGCTCCTACCAAGAAACGGGTAGCTAGCAGCCTAAAAAGTTCCTTTTGAGGATGGAACAGGTTAAGACATTGCCCTCGCAAAAACCTGACAGAAGATAGTTGATTTTTTCCTTTAATTGACCATCTATCTATCTTTCTATCTATCTGTCTGATAGCTGGCCAAGATCATTTAGGTTCTGTTTCACTTGAGGAATAAAATTCTATGGCTCAGTTAAAAGAGCCTCAAAAATGAGGTTTCTAATGGAAATGCTGGCACAGTTTCCTCTTGTGGGCCGGGCTGGTAATGCTATTAGAGAGAGAAGGAGAGGTTGAAGACAGTCGCTCATGCAAATCGAGGTCGGCTGCCCGGCTGCTTCGCTTGAGTATGAAGCCAGAAATTAATGCCCAGCTTGTTTCTTTCCCTCCAGATCAGATTCAGATTCCTGTGTGTGCCGTAACCCAACGGGGGAGAGCACGTGAGTGCCCAGTGTGAAAGTTAGACGCTGGCAGGACAGGCACGCTGGGGGCGGGGGCCTGGGTGTGACCTCGTGAGGCGTATCTCAGCCCTAACGGGAAGGCACAGGCCAAGCCAGGCGGCGGCCGCGGGTACGCTAGGTCTGCCCCCAGCACCCACTCCGGCTGAGGAGCGACCGTTACCCCAGCTTTGGTGCCTCGCCGTTGCTTCCCTAGAGGTGCTGCAGATACAGAGAGGTGAGGTCGCACACTGAGGGTGGCAGCCCCTCCCGCGGCCCCTGCCCCCACACTGTCCCCCAGCAGTCTTCTTCCAGTCACTGCAGGCCTCAGAGCCACCCCCACTGGCTATTGTTCAGCAAGTGCTGCTCGGCCCAAGAGCCCACAGGGCCACACGGCACCACTTTTCAATTAAATACCCCTCTAAGCACTCAGATTATGGGGTGCAGTGGGGGAGCAGTTGGATCCTGAGATACAAATCAGGCCACAGGAGACCCAAGCCCTGGAGTGGGGCAGGGAGCGCGGCAGAGGCAGGACGGTGAAAGAGCACCTCACTGCACCACGGCTGGGATCAGAGGCGAGCAATTCATGATGGGTGTGAAACTACTTCTTCATTCACGTAAATATGGAACAGAAGTAGGAACCCCTGCTCCAAAGCTACTCAGGGGACACACACACAAGGAAAAGCGCAAGACAAGGCGAAGGCCAGGAAAGGTGAGGCAGCGTTCCCGCGGGCCAGGGCCTTTCATCACTAGTTCAGGCCTCCCGCTCCCACTGGTCCCCCTGCCAGCCCCGCCGCATATGTGTCCTAGGAAGGCTTGTTTGTTTTAACTGTCTGTAACTCTGTTTCCACCTCAGTTACTGCTGCATCCAACCTAAACAATTTACCCACTCAGTCATGAGGGAAAAACGAAACACACACTTGACAAGCAAATTTCATGCTGCTGAGAGATGACTCAACGCCAGCAGCTGAGAAGGGGGTGGCGAAGCTTGAGAGGCCGGGAAGCGGGGTGGGGAGGGACAGAGGGACTTGGGGACACTCACCAGGGGAGGAGCCCAGCCCAGCGGCTCGGAACTGCCCCAGGATGAGGCTCTGCTCGCTCTCAGCCAGGGCCAGAAGGAGCTCGTAGGCCTCTATGCACTGCTCACTGAAACGGAAGCACAGGGATCCCTTAGCTCTGGCAGGAACGGTGCGTGCCCTCAGTGCCAGCGCCATGTCCTGGGTGGGGGCAGCTCGCTCTCTGGCTCGGCCACACCGCCCACAAAAGGGAGGAAGCTACCCAGGAATATTCACTGGACAGGGCCCATGGCTTGCTTTTTCTGTTGGCCTTCAAAAAAGCCCAGTGTAGTAGAATAATAAAAGAGAACCAACGGTAGGAGAGGCAAGTTGGTTTTCCTTTGGTAGCCAGCTTAATTGGACATGTGACATACCTGTGGCAGCCTCCACAGGGGCCCCTGACCCTCACATCCTTGTGCTGTCACAGGGTTGGCTTGTGTGACGAACAGTCAGTGGTAGAGTGCTATGCCACTCTCGAGATTAGATTATTACAAACACTGACCACCATCTTGGTCACCGGCTCACCCCCTTCCCTCTTGGCTCACTCTCTGTGGAGGCAGCTGCCAAGTGTTCAACACCATCAAGTTGCCCTCTGGAGTGGCTCAGGTGGTGAAGAACTAAGGCTTCCACCCAAAACCAGGGAAAAAGAAAGATCCCCACCCACAGCCATGTGAGTGACCATGCTTAGAAGCAGGTCTTCTAGTCCCAGTCAAGTTTCCAGAAGATGCAGCCAGGTTGGCAGCCCGATCAGAGTTTTCTAAGAGACTCTGGGCCAAAACTAAGCCATCCCCAGGTTCTTGACCCTCAAAACCAACATAATAATTTGTCATACAACACTGGATAACTAATGTAACACCCCTGAAAGAGACAATTTTCACTAGACTTGAATTACACAATAGCCACTAGCCACGTGTCATTGTTTAAATCTAAAATTCTGTAAGTTAAATAAAATACAAATTCAGTTCCTCCCTCGCAGGAGCCGTACTTCAGCACTGAACAGCCATGTAGGGCTAGTGGTTACCACAGTCAACAGTTCTATCGTGGTTCCCACAGCCTGATACCCACACTGCACACTTGGAGACAGGAAGTGGCACTGGTGTAGTCTGCAGGAGAGGCCTGCAGTAGCAGGGTGTCTGCCTCAGCCAAATGCCTGATTAACTCCTAGGAGGTAAGCAGGGGACACGTTGCCCTAGCCAACATTCATGTGAGAGGACATCTGCTTTTGACTGTCTTTACAGTCATCATCCCATACTAGGAGACAAGAGAAGGGACCAGATCTCTAGTTCGAGGCACTGGCCGCTCTTCCTTGCAAGCTCAGACCACATTTCAGGCTAGAGATGTTAGGATGGCTCATCCTGAGGGTGTGTGAATGTGGAAGAAGTCCATTCTGAGCAAGGCAGACTGGGGAGGAGATGGCTGTGCTAAGACTTGTGGTAAGGAGGATTTTCTGTTCATTTTGATGTATCTGTAAACTTGTATGACTGATCTCAGCTTTCGTCTCATTAGTTTTTTTTTTTGTTTTGTTTTGTTTTTGAAGAAACAACATGCTTAATGTTTAACATTTTAGAAGACGTTAAGAGTAAGATACAGCCAACTATTTGGAAACCTTGGCAACTGCTTCAGCGGTGATACTGACACAATAAGCCTATTTATTGTAAGAGACTCATAAACAGTTTTGGAGCCGTAAACAAGCATTAATTTAAAAATCGACAAATTCCAAAGCAGATGCAGCTGGAAAAAAACTGGTACATGCACACATCACTTGCCCACCAATGAATGAATTACCGTGGTTCAAACTGGCTTTTTTTTTTTTTTTCCAGTACGGGGGATCGAACTCAGAACATTGTGCTTACTAGGCAGGCACTTACTCCATCGAGTTATATCCCCAGCCCCAAACTGGCTTGTTTTTATGGGAAAAAAATCAGCAGCACATCTCAAGAGCCATGAAAACATTGATATCATTTGATCTATGATTCTTGCTTCAGAGAGTATACTACGGAAAATGTTCAAAAGAATGAAGATCTTATCTTAAATTATTCACTATGGAATTAATTTCAGTACAAAAAGTCTGAAAGCATCAAAACGTCTTTTCAGAGAAATGAAGAAAATGAAATACATAAACAATGCAGGGGACACAATCATTCAAAATAAATGGAAAAAACTGTGACATTTAAAAATGATGACATTTAAAAAAC
>PVLD010003115.1:94712-149430 GCA_004027595.1 Dinomys branickii
GGGAGGGAAAAGGAAGGAGGGAGAGAGGGAGGGAGGGAAGGAAGGAAGGAACAAAAGTGTGCAAAAGAGAGAGAGAGAGAAAGGAGGGAAGGAGGAAAGAAAGGAAAGCAGTACACTGGATTTGCAATAATGTACATAATATATAAATAAAGACCAGAAAAAAACTAATTAATATATAATGCGAAAACTGGTATTATGAGCGATATTACTTAGAAAAATAGGTGGAATGCAATAGGAGAAATGTAGAAATACGTAGAGAAATATACTAAGTGTAATTTATTACTGTTAATCTCGTCATTGCTCAGGACACTAATGGACTTTCAATACATATCACACTAGTATTTGCGGGTCCAACCCTCTAGTCAATCTCCTAAAAGCTTGGTTTCCACTCATACGCTGATTCTCTGCCGCGTGTCCGCCCCGCTTCCGCTCCACACCTGTACTGCAAGGCCAGCCTCAGCGCCGTGGCGTTGGACTCGTACTTCCCCACGAGCATGCTCATCCTCTCCGCGTTGCTTTTGCATTCCTCCAGCGTTATGGTCAGGAGGTCATTTTGGGATTTGAGGTGTTCAATACGGCTGCAAAGCAAGAAAAACCACTTCCAGTTAGGACTGTAATTCACTTGCCAATATCTTAGTTGTCGCATTTACATATAGGTCAGAAATGCATGTTACTATGTGGATTTGTCATGTGTCTTAGCAAATGCAAATCACAGAAGAGCATCAAGGAAACAATTGTAAATAATACAATCACTGAATTCTATGTGAATTAGAAATAAAAAGTAAGCTTGCAGTTGTTTCACACGTTAACTGTGCTCCACATGCTCAATGGCTGCGGATAAACCAAGAAATAACATCAGTGTGATCTGAAGGCTGTCCCAAGAGCAGCACCTGGTGAACGCCTACCACTCGCCCGGCGTGGCTGCAGGTGCTGTTTGCTGGAGGCTGCTGAGTCACCCTACAGTATCCTGATGAACTAAGTTTTATCATCTCCATTTCCCAGAAGAGGAGGGAGGGGCACAGAACGTGCCTTGCCCAGAGATCCGTCCCAGGAAACCTGGCCCCAGGCCTGTCTCTTACCTACACACCACAGAACAGAAGCAAAAGACACATCAGGGAGAGAACAAGAAATCACGTGAAGTCCTAGAAATGGACCAGGACCTGTTCTAACCAGGTTAGACAGTCCAGCAATTTTGCTGGAGGGGGGGTCAATGAAAACTTTTAAGTTTTATCAGATTCAGAACTGTTTACTCAGGGCAAGTAAGTTTGTGGGAAAGTGGGAAAATAAAAATCAATGCAAAAAATCTTCAGCTTCTCTGTTTTCTGTCCCATGAAACACGCTCTTGTGTAATACTCTGAGCACTGAGACTTAAAGAGACTTGGAGTTTCACACTCACAAAGTGCGTGTCACTCTTGCAGTGCTAAGGCATGTGGGAGCCATCTGCCTCGAGGGTCAGAGTCATTGCCTCAGCGTGGAATATGGGGACACTCATCCACGTGGCGACGTGTGGGGAGCCATATCTAAGACCACCACCTGGCTCTGGTGGCTCCCGGGCCAACTCAGGTGAGGTGTTACAGAACAAGCTTTCTTGTGCTGTGCATACTCACTTTTTGAAACCACCTGTACTTTCTCATTTGCAACTCCAGGGTACACTAATTTCACCACTAATTAGATGAAACCATTTACTCAGTTCTAGGCCTCCATGCGGCCAGGCCCGAAATGCTCCTTCTCAGAATGGCTCCCTCTCTTAGGTCAGGGGTCATTATTAGTCTTTGTCTTGACCCATGGCAACTTCTCCTATGTCTCATTTTTCACAAAAGCTGCGAGGGTTGGCATTTGCTCAGGGCTCAGCCCCAGGACTCTATCTCACCCTGGGGATGATTTTATCTAGTTCCTGAGTTTGACATGTATTTCCCGTGGCTCCCAAACTTCTCTATCCCAGACCTACTGAGTGCTAGTCCCACTAACTCAGCTGTCTGCTGACATTTCCATCTGGCAGTCGCATGCCAACTTCCCATCTAACATTCCAAGAGGAAGCTGCCGATTTTCCCCAACACGTCCTTCCACGCTATGAATCCTCCAACAGTACAAGCCTGAGCATCTCCGCAATCACCCTTTCTCTTACATCCAGACCTAACCCCAGACATGTATCCTGATGGAGGCCTGCTGGACCTCTCTTGTTCTCTATGGCCATCTCTCTGCTTCCACCCTGTCCATCTTTACTCTAAGTGATCTTTTGGGATAAGAGGCTTTGTCCCTCCATTATTTAAAATCCCTCAACAATTTCCTACCACACTTAGAATAAAGAATAAAATTTGCCCATGTCCTCAAAACTCCTATCACAGAAAACCAGACCCTGCCCTTCCCTTCCTTTTCCTGCACCTTAGCTCAGTCCCACTGGTTTTCAGACAGTTCCTCCTCCGTGGCTTTTTTCTAGCCTTGAGATTGGTAACTTTGTCTGTAAGATTCTTCTTGATCTGCCACATGGCAAACCCCTCTCTCTCTCCTTCTCTCTCTCTCCTCTTCAAAGACACCTTTCCTGGTCATCTATCAAAAAAAATCAACCCTCAGTGGCGGAGTGCTTACCTAGTAGGGGCAAGGCCCTGGATTCCATCCATCCCCAGCACCAGATAAAAAAAAAAAAAACAAAAAAAACCCAGAAACCCTCCATGTTTCTCTGCCAGTGCTCTACTTGTGGTCTCTTTGGGGGCTTCTTTCCTTACTGGAGCACTTCTGTCTATCTCCCATAGCAGAGTATAAGCTCCACGGTACCAGGAACCTTGGCTCTTTTACTTGTTTTAGGAATAGGGGAGTAGGGGAGAGCACAGTGGGCACAAACAGGTATGTGAAATGAAGTATACTTTGGAATCAACATTCTCTTTTATTTTATTATTTGTTTTAATTTTTCTGGTACTGGGAATTGAACTCCTGACCTCAGGCTTGCCAAGCAAGCACTTATGCCACTGAGCTATATCCCCAGCCCTATGAAGTATACTTTGGATAGGTGTGACCTCTCTTTGCCCTGACCTCAGAATTCACAAAGCTACAGGCTAGCATTTTTGGGGAGTAACAGGCCTTCTATGTTGAGACAGGAAGTTCAGTAACAGACATCTGGACATACTCCTAGGTTATTTCGAGGTATCCCTAGGTTCCCCCTGTGGCTCTGATCACAGAATGGATAATGGAGGTGAGCTCAAAGGGCAGGAATTGGAATTATGCCTCAGTTATCAAATAGCTGTAGACTTAAGAAAGGTCACTCACTCTGCTTCCCACTGTAAAGCCTTTGTTTTCTCACTCGCAAAATGATACTGTACTACTTTCACCCTCGTAAGCTGAAGACCAAGCAGTTGTCTGTGACAGCCCATTGAAGGCTGCTAAACAACATAATAATGAGTCGCAAGTACCAAATCTCTCCTGCATCTTTGGGCTTTCTGGATTGCACATAATTCAGGAAAAAGGAATCTCCCCACCCCCCCAGGGCAGCCACAAAGCAGGCTTGTTAAGTACCATAGTCAGGAGGGTGTAGATCCGCACTAAACTGGGGGCCCCTGAAGGCCTCTGACTTCATTAAATACCAAAGGGCATATCTGATTCAATATTTTAGCTCTCCCAGCCAGTGATCCTGAGGCTGTTTCTGCTTTATTGCCTCTTGGTAATCTTCAGGAGTGTCACTGTATTTAGGATTTAACAAGGAAACTATATCATTTTAAGATCTCAAATGACCTAGACTGTCAAATTTCTATCATTCTTAAAAACTATATTAAACAGCTTCAAATCAGGAAAAACTAACATAAGAATGTATTCAGTTTTGCCATACACAAGAGGAATGGAATTAAGCAATAGTGGACGGGAATGGCGTCCACATTTCTTCCTAGCTAGCTCATAAGGTTTTCAGTTCTTACTGTGCCCTCCTGGGAAGACTGGTAGGTCAGAGGAGCCACACCATACTTGGACGTGGCTCAACAATCCACTCCGCTACCATGGAGCCAGTCTGAGTCAGGGTGGTTAGCATGGTTTGGCCACAGTCCTTCTTCTTTGCTGTTTAGCAGCTCTCACATCAGCAGGATGATATACAAACCCTAGGTTTTGCCAAGAGCAGAAGTGGAAATTGAAACTATCCCTGTGGGCAGAACAGGGAAGAATCCACAAAACTATAGATAAATTTACTCTCATAGGACAATTAGGATATGATGTTGGGACTCAGGGTTCAGCACACTGGCAGATGCATAAATAAAAATTAGGGAATTAGCAGGAAGAACACGGAGAGTTAGGCCAGCATGCCTGGTCAACATCCGAAGCATTTCCACCAGACTGCCTCTGCTGCGCCCTGGTAGGTCCAGGCGCCTCTGGGATGCTGACTCAGCGTTCCAAGACTTCTCTCTCGGTCTCTGCAGCACAGGCCCACAAGCTTGCAGCCATCTGTGTGTGACCTACTTGCCCTTCTCTGCGTACTACACCCAGGACTTGCTGCGTAACATGTCAGGTCCACAGCGAGATGAAAAAGTGGAGCCCCTGGTTTGTAAATTACTAAGAATTTTAAACAGCAACAGAAGAGCAGTAAAAACAGTGTGGAGTCTTTCTAAGCATGAGGCCCTGTGTGAGTGCGGGTCAAGGCCCACAAAGCCGCCCCTGAACTCTCACGGTGGAAGGAAGGCCCCTCACCCGCAGTGGGACGGCCTCGCTCCACTCCGTCCACAGTGATCTTCGGAAAGCAAGGGGAGGCACAGCTCCCACCCCAAACAAGGGTCAGGACTTGCTCCTTACCTATTCAACCGTTCTGTTTCCACCTCAAACTCTCTAATCTTGCTTTCAGAGATGGCAGATCCATGTGAGTAGAGTGTCTGGAAAATCTCTTGGATGTTGGAGCAGTCCTGAAGCGAGTGGGCCAGGTGTTCCGCCACGCTGCTGGACACCTGTACAGATATGTATGAGTTCCTACCTAAGAAGTGTCATTTCAGGAATACTGGTCCCCAGGCACATTCTGCATGCAGGACAATTTAAAGCTAAGATTCCTTGAAAATCTGGAACCAGGTCTTCGTTTCTGTATTATAATTCTAATGTAGAAAGCTACCTGCTACGAAAGCGGCACATAAACATGGTCCCAGTGAGCTGCCTCCCCGAGCATGTGCTGCTGGGTCTCACCTTCTCTCCCCAGTCTGAGCTCCCATTGCTCCACACAATTGTCTCTCTCGGGTCACTGCAGCCAAACAGAGAGGCTGACTCTAAATGAGTGCGATTTTTTCTCATTCAAAATTTCATCTTAGGGTCTTGGAAGTGTTCTTCAGGCTCTCCGCACTCCCAAAGGTCGCACAGCCGGCCAGCCCAGCCTCGTGTACCATCCTCACAAACATCCCCCCAAACACTGATACTGCTCCTCACCGCCATCCATCAGCTTTTATGACCTAGGGCAGGCTCTGCAAAAAAAAGCTCTGGCAGGTTCTGGGCTTTCCTGGCATTGGACTGCGCTTCAAAGGCAGTATCCATCCTCAGCGGAGAGCAGGTCTCTTGCACAAGGCAGTCTCTCAGAGCCTCACAACTCCCGTGGAGAAGGACAGGCAATATAAAATAGGTAACTCAAACCTTTCATTAACACCACCAGGAATCAGACCTAAACCATTTCTTTTTGAATGGTTTTAAGTAGGGAAAAGAAAAAAAAAGTTCTCCCTTAAAGCTCAAAAAAATAATTGACCATGTGGACATGACTGTGCACTGTAATTTGACCTTGTGAAAAGAAACTAGGTATGATTTATTACAATAATTAACTGGAGTATTGGAAGTGAAGTTTAGAAGTTCCTTTATCACCTGGAAGCAGTTGTCTATGGAAGTCTGTGGGTACCTTATCCTTTGCCTCAGCAACACTCACCCCGATGCTACTGATTTCTGAGCCTAGGACTGGCCGATCAGATGAGGAAGATTCGGACCTTGTCTTTGACAGCTTCACCCTCTCGGCAATCTTGAAAAACAAAACAATGATACAAAAAAAGTACACAAGCCCTTCAGGCTAACCATTAAGATCCCTAAATTGAAATGCTTTGTTAATGTCTTTAAAACATCTCACTTGTTCAATTCTTCTACCACCAGTTTAACTCACAGCTTCTCAACCTCAGCAATGCTGACATTTTGGGCTGGACAGGTCTTTGTTGTGGGTATATTGAGTAGAACCTCTGGCCTCCAGCCCCAAGATCCCAATAGCATTCCAGTTCTGAGGATCCCAGGGTGCCCTGGGGGACAAACCCACTTGGGGAGAACCAATGGCTTCACCTAAACTTAGTTCACTTGATAGGTGAGAACCAGACTTACTCTGGAGACTGCTGGGGCTTCCTGGCACGAAGCCATTCGACACTTGCACAGTCTCTCTGTGGTAGATGTGACACAGTACTAGGGGCTGGGGCTGGGGCTGGGGCTGGGGCTGGGGCTGGGGCTGCCTTCCCTGCCACAGCCTGCCCATGATTTTTATTTTTTTGCTGGTAGAAGCGTGGGTCTTGTGAGTGGAAGATCATTGGCTCGTTACCCGAGTCTCTGCTGAGCTGGACCTTAGTCCTCGAAAGCAGCTCTCATCTACTGTGAAGCGCCATAGCACTTCACAGCAGCTCCCTTTCCACTGTAACTTGTCAGCTGTGACATCCTCCAGCTCGCTGATTAATGAGAGCTGGTGTCCAGGTGGCAGCCAGGAGAGACTCAAAACTATTAGTGGGTTATCTCTCCCTGCAGCTCAGTGTGGGAGGCTTGTGAAAAGTCCCAGGGGAAGCCTGCAGGGTGGCTTGACTGGTAACATGCCTGCAGTGGCATTCTCAGTGGAAGCTGGAGCTTTCAAATAACCATGTTCCTGCCCTTGTTCTGGCCCCGGGAGCTCACCTTGGCAATAGGAACGTCATTGCTGCTGCTGCTGGTGCTCAGCTCTCCAGTGCTGGGGTTAACAGGACGGTTGGCAGAAGTGAGGCGGCCAGGGCTGGAGGGGCCTGTGGCCTGCACACTCTGTAGTCGAGTTTGAAGCTCTCGAACCTGAAACCGTAAGGCAGTAAGAGAAGGCTGATGGTTTCCCTGGCCAAAAAACAAGGGCCAGATGGGCAGATGGCAAGGCTTTCCTTTACAGGAAGGGCTCAGCCTCGCTGTAAGGCTACACCACACACTGGGTCCACAAAGTCACTGACTCCTTAACAGGACCAGTTACCGACTTGTTCGTCACAACACCAGGAGGATGTGCTATCCAAAGAGCTGCAAGCTTCTGGCAGAGGAGGGATACACACATTTAAGGAATGTTTATCAATGCAGCCTCAAGTACCTGATGCTAGACACGGTGGGGACCCAGAATGGAATCTCCATTGTCCTGGAAGGCAGAGCCAGGAGAGACATAATCTCAATACAAGGGCACTTGAGCGCTATAAGCAGTAGAAAAAGGGGAAGAACACAGCCCATTTGCAGTCACCCCAAGAAAGCAGTGCACTTGTGAAAACAGACTCCACACTCCCACCCCAGGGATTCAGATTCCAGAGGTCTGGACGAAGCCACAACCATTAGGTCTGCACACCCAATGTGTCCCCCAAAGATGCTGGTGCTGTCATACAGAGGACCAGACCTTGAGTGGCACTGACTGACCTAAGGGACTCCGAAGGCCATGAAGGACTTCAGTCTCCCAGACAGGCGGAGTGGAGCATGGGCAGAGACTGGGAACACAGCCCTTGCTCTAAAAGCCACTGGACAGCTTTTCATATGTCTGGGATGTCTCCATCCTGCTAACTTGGGAAGCAAAAGTAATTGAAATTTCAATAATTCATCAACATATTAGAAGCCAATTTCCCCTGGAGCAAACTGCACTCAATAGTAAAACAACTCAAAAGTGGCTGATGCTCTGCTGCGGCTTCTGGGAACCATGGAATGGTGGAAGCGTCTATGTCCTCATAATACACCAGACAGGGCCCATCTGCAAACAGTTTCCAGAGCAGAAAAATGCACTCCTGCCAAGGCAAGAGGTAGGGCTTATGCTGGATTGGGCACCCACAAACCAAGCACTGTGTCAGCATGGCCCACGCCTATCCCTAAAATCCCAGTCAGTTAAAGCGTCTTCTAATCATAAAAGTAAAACAGGTTCACTGAGAAAATGTAAAAGATACTATAAAAAAACCCCAGTGTTTATGTTCTTTTTTAACTGAACAGGGACAATTACTTCTTATCCTTTTGTATGATGTGTATGTACGCATACCTGTGCTGAAAATAATTTCTAAGCCCAAATATCTGTTTTGGTTTGAAAAGCTTCAGTCCAGGCAATGTCTTTGAAAACTAAAGGATACTGTATGTGTTCATTCTGGTCTGTGTTTTATTATTGCATGATCATTACTGGTTTGTGGGTTGGGTTGCAGCTAACATGTGTATTGAGTCTGTCACAGAAAGACAGACAGCTGGATGGGTTAAATGGTCTCTCTCCCACCTGGATTTTGGGAAACAGTGCAGTAATAATGTAAGAAACACAATTTTTAAATTACATTACATCTACAAAGGGAGAAGTTTAAGCTAGAAGAAGGGTGTCGAGGTTTAGACTCTGACATGGAAGATTCTCACGAAGGCCAGGACAGGAAGGAGGTTTTCGGAGGTTTCTGTAACTGGGTGGTCAAGAACTGAGGATGTCCAGCCTGTGACAGCCTCAGCTAAAGTAGTAGGCACAGCTCCTATTACAAATACAGAGAAATGCTGCCTAAAAGAGGAAAAATTGGTGGGAATTTCATTGCCAAGGTTAAAAGAAAGAAAAATCTCCAGGTGCGGAAATGAGAGCTGCAGCACCGAAGGTCAAGAGGCCCACGGGGGGTGGGGGGGTGTTGATATGGGATCAGCAGGAGACGGAGAGGGACTCCTGCCAGTCAGGCCGTCTAAGTAAGGCCTCACAGCATAAAGCCCAGGCCTTCCTGGCCGGCCCATCGGTGCAAAGTGCACAGAAGGGACTGACCACAAAGTCTGAAGGAATCGCTGGGCTGTGCAAAAATCCCAACTCCAGATCTGCGATACATTTGGGTACAGAGTCTAAATTTACACCATCTGTGCATCGTGGGACCCTCAAATTATACATTAATACTTAATACTGGTCTGGATTTTGCAGGTTCCCCCCGGCCTCAGACACTGAACTCGAAGTCACCCAGCAGTACTAAGGAAGAGGACCCACACATTTCCCATGGCGAGGAGCCTCTGACACAGAGCGACACATGCAGAGGGCAGAAGCTAAGGCTACAGCGCTGGCCACCTAAATCGGTTAAACTCACCCCAGAAGAACAAGAACAAACTGCGAACTCTCTCCCAACAGTTATGTTTAGGGTACTTAAAGAATGAGAAATGAGGCAGAGCAACAAGCAGGTGTCAAAAACATCTGATGAGAGTGTGAAGCATCCTGCGTGCTGAGGGCAGAGGTGTTGGTCCTTCTTATTTTCTATCGCACTGCCAGTGCCTTCAACCATGACTCACAGCTGGTCTTCAAAAATCTGTTGAGTATCACTACAAAAACCTGTCACCGTAAAATCTCGGACCTAGCGAGACTATACAGTAGAATGACTTGTGTCCCCCAGAGCACACGTCCTTGTCCTTGAGTGTGTGCGGGATCCTGGATACAAACAGCACTCGGAGGCAGGGAGAAGGGGTCGGAAGTAGAGTCCTGAGGACCTTACAGTGCTGACTTTGCAGAGTGAGCCATCACGCAGGGCAGGTGGCTTCTGACACTGGAGAGGCTGGAGAGGCGACTGTCCCTTCCCTCAAGTGTCCAGAAGACACAGCCCTGTTAACCCCTGGATTTTGGCAAATGTGACACACTTTAGACATTGCACTTTCAGAACTGCAAGACAACACATTAGTGTTAAGGCAATGAGTTTACTGATCCTTTTCAGGGCATCTGTAGAAGCGATGTAACCAGCAAGAGTGTGGGCAGCACTTACGTGGCCTCTCAGAAGGCCGATTCCTAGAGCAAGCTGAGAGCTGAATGCTGGTCACCAAAGGAAGGGAGGGCAGGAAGGGAGAGGCAAATTAACGGGCACTGAAGTCCAGCAAGGGGGCAAGAAGTGCTGATGTGCTGCTGCGCAGTGGCGTGAGCATAGACAGCAATCACGTATTTTATGTTAAGAAAACTAAAAGAAGGGACTTTGACTGTTCACCATCAAGAAACAAGAAATGTTTAGCTAGGCCTGGTCAGATACTCTGGGAGACCGATGCAGGATGATCACAAGTTTAAGCCTAGCTTCAGCAAATTTAGAGACCTTTCTCGAAATGAAGAATGAAAAGGGCTGGGAGATACAGCTCAGAGTGAAAGCCCTGGGTTCCACTCCCAGTACCACTAAATAAATAAACTGAATGAATGAATGAATGAACAAAGAAAGAAGGGAGGGAGGGAGGGAGGGAGGGAGGGAGGAAAGAAAGAAAGAAAGAAAGAAAGAAAGAAAGAAAGAAAGAAAGAAAGAAAGAAAGAAAGAAAGAAAGAAAGAAAGAGAGAGAGGTCTGAGTAGATGTTAACCCAATTTAACAGTCTACAATCAAAACATCTCTTTATCCAATCATTGTGCATAATTTTTATTTCTATGTATTGGTTAAAAAACAAGCCCCGCTAGGTAGCACATATACCTACAGTCCCAGCTACTCAGGAGGCTGAGGCAGAAGAACTGTTTAAGCCCAGAAGTTCAAGACCAGCCTGGGCAACATAGTGAGACCCTGCCTTAAAATTAAAACTTTTTTTAGTATAGGCAAAAATAAACATACTTTCAAAGATTAAGCATTTATTATCATAGATCTTTGCTAGAACCTCCTCTGGACACGAGCTCAGAAAATTAAACCCAGAAAACAATATGAGAGAGACAAAGGTAGTAGGAAAACTGCAGGGATGAGAAACCCTCGTGGGCTGCTGCTGAGTGGAGGGACTGATAAGCCACTCTGAAAAGCCACCCAGTATGACTAAAATGAGGATACACACACCCTAGGCCTCAGAAATCTCACTCTTGGGGGCAGAATGCAGAGAAATCCCCACAGAACTAAAGGTGACACTTGCAGGGGAACATGCCCCGAGACACGGTCTGCACTGTGGAAGGTGGGAGGTGGGCGGCTGTCAGCCTACGGTCATTGATGGCTGGTCACCACCTGACACTGGAAGGCCTCAGATGCATCCGACTGGACAGACATACGGCACTTCAGACAGATCTTACAATGTGAGTGCTGAGGCGAAGAAAGCAAGGAGGGCTGTAACCCAGAAACTTTCTGTAGGTTAAAAAGAACACAACATACTGCATAACTTACGTGGGAGCACACACAGTGGGGGGAAGGGACTCAAGTACAAAAGGGACCAATAAATTTAAAGAGGGACCTTGCTCAGAGCAACAAGTGTGCTTTTAACTGAGGGATGGAATTTGCTGATCTCTCTGCCTGTAGGGCCACAGTAGAACAAACACACATACAAAGAGGAGAGCCAGAGCTGGCGAGGTTAGGCACAGACAGGAAGTGAGATGCTGAGGACTGGGAATTTGGTGCCAGAGCTGCCAAAGACAGACAGCCAGTGCAGTATGTAAGAAACGGTTTCTCAAACGGCAGACGTCTCCCCCAAAATGCGAGGCTAGGGCAACTGCATGGCGGGGCAGCTGCGGCTTCTGGCTTCTGGCTTCCAGGAGCCCTGCAGAAGCACACCCAGGGCTGTGGGCTAAGGAAGTCATCGGCACTGTGGCTCACGGATGAGCGACAAACAGAAATGAAGGGTGGCACTGGGGTGTGAATGGGATTAGAAACATTATTAGCCATCCGAGAGCAAGTCTGTTCTACTGGTGAGGTGCGGCAGTGCTTTCCGAGAAGTTGTAATTTCAAGCTATTAAGTTGTACTGTAATTCATAATTTCATTGTGTAAATGCAGCTGGAGGAGATGAGGTGATTCCTACGCTACAGAAGGGTGAAACTCACGGGGTCAGAAAAGCTCCACTTACTGAGGGTGAGGTAGTTCATCCCAATGCACTGCTTGGGCATTTTGCAGAGAACCAATCTCCTAGTGGAGATTTGGTAAAACATTTCTTGGGGCCCCCAAATGACTGAGAAATCAGAATCATTTTACAAAAAAAAAAAAAAAAAAAATCCAAAAATCCTGGATTTATTTCTATGAACCTAATTCACATGGTGTTTTGGGAAAAGTGGAATTTTACTGTTGATGGCAACTTTGAGGAGGCTGAAACAGAAGAGACATATCATGAACCAGGAGAAGCAAAACACCCTGGCAGCATTTCCGTCTGCAGGTTTGACGGGGCACTCTCTCTCTCTTTTGTTCTTGGCCCACTAAAGTACATACTTGGATCTCACTATCAGCATGGCTGCATCAAGGAAAAGCTCAGCATTCTGGCTGTCTTCCTAATTTCTTGCCGTTTTCCAACAAATGGACTCAGCTGTTTTCTCTATAGCAAAGTTAGCCTCCCAGGCCTGGGCTGTGGGAGGGTGGATGAAGAAACACTGGTACAGACAGCTGGAAAGTGTCCTCACCATTTCCACAGCATAGGTGCAGGTGAAGCCTCGGAGGGGCCCTGCACATTGTTTCTCAAGAAAAGGTGCAAATCCCACAGCACTGAGGATTCTCTGCCTTGGCCCCTCATCCTACAGAGAGGAGAGACACACTACATCAAGAACACTCAACTGGACTCAGATGGAGTTGAACAGACCCGCATGACAGCTTCTCCCTGGAACAAGCTCACTGCAACTTCCCGCACCACTGTGTTAGGAAATGGGACCACAATGTGGAGTTACACTTATGGCCGACCTTTTCGTCCTAAAACATGCTCTGACAGGCCTGTGGAACTGGACAGCTGTGCTGCTGTAGTGGGCTGGCCTCCTCACCGCTGGCCTTCAGGGACAGAGGGGACAGGGTGAGGAAAGGGTAAAGAGCAGAACACAGGAAGTAGCCGGAATGACAGGGCAGTGATGTTGCAGGTTATGGGTTAGACCTAGCATGTTCCCCATTGTGTGACCATGTTCTCAGTATTATTGGATTCTTCTGCATTGGGCGCCTTTATTACCCACACTTCATGGCAAAGTACATTGAGGCACAGAAAGGTTAGGTAACTTGCCAATGACTCTTCGTAAGCGTGCTGGCCAGTTCAGACTATAACCTCACTCAAGTGTGGCACCAGGTTTGATACATAAGGTAAATAAGTATTTCCACATTATTCGAGCCCCCCCATACAGATTGAACTCAGAACCTCTGCACTGAGCTATAGTCTTGGTTCCCTTTTATTTAAAATTATTTTTAAATGTTGTTACTTTGAGGGAACGTCTCATCAATTGTGAAGTTGCCCAGGTTAGGCTTGAACTTGTGATCCTCCTGTTTCAGACTCCCAGTATGCTGGGATTATAGGTCTGTGCCACTATTCATGAGGTTATCACGGTGTTCTCAATGTCCTCCAGTGTTGGAAACCTCTAGTTTTGAAGAAAACACTGAGGAAGGGGCATTGGCTTTTTGCTAGTTATAATGCAAGGGTTGTTCTACACTAGAGTAATTCAAGAGGAAATTTATTCAAAACTACAATATGAAATTATACTTAAGATCAACATTTTCTTCACAAAACATCCTCCGCCACACACTAAGAGCAAGCACCTACCTAGTGGGCGGGTGAGTCACAAAGATTAGGGAAGGCAACCTGGAAATTAGAGGCTGTGTGGGCCTCAGCGCTTAGTCTCAGCTGGCTTTCCATGGAAAGTCTCTGCTGACTGGGAGATTTACACCTGCTGATGCAAGTGTGCAGAATGCTATCTGATAGAGCTACAAACTAACATGCTTATGCACGTGAGTAAGGGAAACGTGTTCAGATATGAGCAGAGGAGTGCAGGCCCTTTAATTATATTAGTCATAAATGAAGAACACACCTGATAGCATTCCAAAACAGTAATTTCACCCATATTCATGAATAATGACAACAAAGAATACTTGCATGGGGATTACGAAATCAAGTGAGAGACACGTGCTGACCATACTGAAGAACAAGCTACGTCCCAGGTGCCCCTTGAAGGCTAGAGAAACAGCAGGGGTGAGGGCTGGTAAGACCTGCTGAGGTGGTGTCCCCTTCTAATTCAACCATGTGCAAAACTGCCTCGCAGAGCACGACTAAAAGTCGACCTAATATTGTCTAGATTGAGAAGGAGAATAAAATAGGTCTTGTAATTCAGAGGGAATCACACTATTTCTGACTGAAGAATTCACTGCTTCACCCCTAGTCCAATACAGATCTAATTCCCCAACAAAGAAGTACTGTAGGTCTCTGGATCTTTGGGAAACCAAGAGCTTCAAACGGTTCTTCTAAATGTTTCTATGAGAAACACCAGCACCTTCAGTAACTGACGTGTCCTGAACAAGGCGGTTCTCAGATGAGTGCAGGCTTTGAGGTAAACGTGGGGTCACACACACTTTAAAGAATGACTGTGTGATGAGAAGGGCCCAATGAGTGGGAAGAGTAGGACTCCCTGAAATTCTCTGGGTTGCACTGGTTCTATATGCCTGCTTCTCTCAGCCCCACACCCACAAAGGCCTGGCCAGCCGGCCGAACCATGCTCACCCTCCTCCGCAGCCGGTCCCGCTCCTCGCGGATGGCATTCATGGTGGCCTTGGTCCTGTTCAACTCCTCCTCCTTGCTGCACAGCATGGCAGTCAGGCTCTCATTCTCTTCCCTCAGCCCAGCCAACTCCTTCTCCCACCGAGACCGCTCTTCAGCCAGGTTGGGGTACAGGTCCCGGCCAAGCACCCCCTCAATCTCTTCAACTGTCTGCAAAACACGGCCACAAAGAAAAGCTGCGTCAGTCCCCTTGAAGGATGGGGACAGGAAGCAAACAAGCTATACAGCAGTAGGGGGACGCAGAGAAGAGGGTTTTAGAGCTATGTCACTGTACACAGCGATTGTGGCTAGGATGTCCCTCCAGTTGTCCTCTTCCCAATTTCAGACGAGGTACTTTCTTTTGCCTGGATCATCGTCTGTCAGCGAGCAGTCCCCAGGGTAAGGAAAACACAGTCCCTTCCTGGGATTTCAGTCTGCGTGGGAACACTGGCCGCGTTCTCACGAACATTTCTCTCCTCCGCCTGGGTTCCCAAGTTGGTTGGTGAGCACACACCCAGGCAGCAGGTCACTCAGTGATCCCGATAATGCAGCAACAGGCACAAGGCTGCAAACTGCATACAACGTTTAATTTGAAGTTTCCTAAATTATAGGCCTCCCATGTGCCAACTCAGCAATCAGCATTCTCACTTTCAGTGTCACATCGGAATTCAGATGGTGTGAATGAGGTTCAGTCCCAAGACATACGTGAAAGACAAAAATAGACCTCAGTGACACAGAAAAAAGGAAACTCACTGCGGAGGTTTTTCAGACAGCAGGGATTTGATAAGATAGCTGCAAACTAAAAAGAAGAGAATACTGTATTTTGAAAGTTCCTAAAAATTCATTTGCAACAGTATTAATAGAGAAGAAAACTGCATAAAATTAAGAAAAAAGGGAAGAACTTCTGCTTGTTCTCAGGAACTATTCCTCCACCTGCGTTGTCTTTTGCAAAGGAAAGCGTAAGCCGGCGGATGTCCGAGCAGGAGGGCGAACGGTGGCGCAGGGACGGAAGGCAATGGAGAGATGCCATGAGGAAGTCTCAAGCTGTCCTGGAAACAGAAGGCTGCCACTCTCGGACGCTCACGGTGGCTCCTGGCGAGGGCAGTTTCCCAAGTTTTGCTGCCACTTTCCCTCTGCTATGTGTGGTCCTCTTCATCGGAGACTGTGGTCCTGTGTGGCTTCACTCAGCCTCTGTGTGCCTCGCTACTTAGCAGAAACCCTTGTGTTCAGGACCACTCTGAAGTGGATTTGAGCAGGATTCAATATTAACCAATTGGCTTTTTATATTTACTTGGGAGTTGTCCAAGTCTTAGGCACCTTGTCGACAGATGGGCAGTTGATTCATAGAAAATGAACCTCTATGAGTCACTGGTCACTGCTGAGGCCTGTATTGGCCTGTGATGCCATGACGCCTCAAGGACAAGGTGACCGCAGGTAAGGTCTGCGTCTGGCTCCTATTTCCATTAACTTTAAGGAAACTGTGGCTTGCAGCCCAGCTGTGAAGGCCTCCTGGAGATAACACATAGCGCTCCTAAATTAACATAATAGTACTTGGAGGAGTCCTTCAAAGGATTCCCAAGTCCTGTCCAGATTCCTGCTCAGATTCCTGCATTTTCTTCAGTACTCCCCCTCCCTTATTTGAAACACCTAATAAAAACGGGCAACCCAGAAAAGTCTTGGGCTGAGAGAATATAGAAGCTGGAAAGGAATTAGTCCCTCCTAGAAGCCCTAAAATCATATTCCATTGTCTCATTTTTTATTTATGCCTTCGTCTGTCCACTCGCTTGGGAGATTGTGGGCCTCATCAGCCTGCAATAACTTAGGATTTTTCAACCTGGTCTTTGATACTCTTGTCCTTTTCCTTCCCGCAATGTCAAGGTGGGGCCTAAGACCCAAGGTGACATCACCATAAAAAATGGGGCCCAGGAGACTCCAGAGCAAGAACAACAGTGTCTGCTCCCTCATCCCAGACCACATGACCTACACATGTGCAACCGAGATGAGAAAGGCAAGAAGGCAGCTATGTTATCGACATCCATCACCATGCTTTACCTTGAGTCACCACAGCTCTTTTGGGAAATCTAGGATTCCTGTTGACAGAAACTTGGGCCTAGATCGCTCCTCTGGGTAAGTTCCCCCCAGACTTTGAAGTTAGGCCTAGGTCAGTAAGCTGTGGTGAAGTAATATAAAGACACCCGAGGCCCAGGCTCAACAGCACCAGATGCAGCAGATTCCCAGCACCTGGCTCTCCTTCAGCAGTAAGCTGAAAGCAGGCCAAAGACGCAACCGAGCCTCTGTTGCATAGTGCCGCGGATGAGATGACTCAGTCCCTGAACCTTCCGCTTTGTTAGCAATGTGGATAAAAAAAACTCATGCAATTGTATTCTAGAGGCCTTAAAGCTTTAAAGAACTTCCAAGACAAATGTGCAATTTAGGGTGCCTTATGATGAACGACACTTAAAATGATATGGCTCAGTATCAATAATGGAATTGTTTCCAAGTAAGCTGTCCCTTCTAGACAGAGCCAGGATGTTGCCATCAACAGAAAGCCTCTTTCTCTAAAGAAATTCAGCTCAAAACAAATTTATGGAGCCTCTGCTCCTACCCAATGTGCAGTATCGGTTCCACAGAAACCCTCATCCCAAGCCAGTATCTGAGAGGAGCTGTGACCTCAGGGAGGGGGGCTGACCTTGATGGCCAGGTCGCAGTGCTCGCTAGCCGTGGTGAGCTGCTCGATGTGCCTGTCCACCTCGGCTACGGACAGGCTGCAGCTGCTCTTCTTCCTGCCGCAGACCACACTCTCCAGTCCCGTCAGCACCCTCTGCAGTTCTGAGTTCAGGTCACTGCAGTTATCTGTAAGCGAATGAGGACAAAATGTGTTACTAAGCAGGCGGGCTGGCGATGAACACGCTCCGCTTCACTCGCCGTAAGGGACTCATTCGCGTGAAACGGAGCAGCAGTGGAGCTTGACATTTCAAGTCCAACATCCTCTGCCTCACCTCATGGGCTGCTGACACCATCTCTGGGGCTTGCAGCCAACGTAAAGCTCTTTATTGAGGAATTTCAGACCTTGCTAATTTTCCAGAGAGCTGTACCACTCTGAATTCTCTTGTCTTTCACTTAAAGGCAGCTACATCCCGAGTGTCTTCAGTAAGCGTGAAGAAATATCCTAAACAGGGCAGTGAACACTTCACAAGCCTTCTGGAAAAATTTCCTAGTCAGCCACTCTGACCAGCACTGACTCTGGGGTTTCAGCTAAGAGTTTATCAAAACTTTACTAACAAGAAATCTCAAAATGAGAAGAGACTTGTGCATTAAAAACAAAGCAAAACTAAGAGACCATTTTCCCCTCAAAAAGATTAAAATGTGGGCTTCCCTCCCCTCTTCCATATACCAATCTATATGTCCCATCTTTGAATTTGATCTGTGTTCTATCACGGAAAAAGTAACTTCTAATAAATTCTATATTTGTTCTCCATGTGTTATGGTTTGTGTCTGAATGTCCCCCCAAAGCCTTGTGCAGTCATGGGGCTGGGATTCTAGAGTTTATGATTGATTCATGGTCCAGTGTTGGAATTATGGGTGTGAGAGCTACACTTGCCCTGGGGCGGATAGTTTGCATACAATGGAAGGGAGGGAAAGAGCCTTGCTCTCTGCCACACCATTTTGCTCTTGTTGCTCTGCTGTTTTCTGCTGCCATGAACTGTTGCCCTCTGCCATGTGCCACTCTGCCTTGGAGCCAGCTGAGTATGGACTAAAACCTCCACAAACTGTGAGCTAAATTAACCTTTCCTTCCTTAATTCTGAGTGTCAGGTATTTTGTCTCAGCAACAAGAGAAAAGTAACCCAGACACCATGGTAAGGTCTTGAAACTAATTCTAATAACTTGATCTTAACAATATTGATTACTTTTAACTGCTGGACATTCAGAGACTGGTGAGGGAAGGAAAATTAATTATAACTGAAACATGAGCTAGAAATATTATGTAAGATAATTTTGTGGAAAGAAAACCTCTTAGTTTTCTTAACCTGCTATTCAGGATTCTACATTACACCCCTTTACTCATTATTGCAACAACACAGGTACTGACTGTGTGCTATGTCTCTTCCTACATCCAAGCTGGTTCCTGCAAAGATGAAGCTGAGGATCTTCACAGTTCCCTTCTTATCATGTTTCATGCACTAAAATGTTCAGCTGCTCTTGGTGCTCATCTTTGGAAGATTTCAAAAGAACTCTTAGTGTTATAGACAGCTGAGTTAGTTAAAAATATTACAGGCAGTCAGATAGGGCTGTGCCCTGGAAGGAGCCAACACAAAAGATAAGACACCTGTGGGCCAGACCTCAAGACAAGGGGGGCTAACCAGGTGCAGCCACATACATCAAAAACTGATAAATAAGTAACAACCACCTTCAAAGAGCCAGAAAGTCACTGACCTGACCTCCCACAGAAAAAGCCCAGCTCTGCATTCATGCCCGCTTGCTACGTGACTCGCTTCCCCATTTGATCTCAGTCCACTCAGTCTTACCTGGACAATTATACCTGCAATCTTATTGGTGGACCATAGTGTTGTCCATTTCCCCTACCTTGGACCTGCCTCACCTCATGATTTTTCTCTATAAAAGTCCCTGGAAAAGACAGAGTCGGAGGTAACCCACTCGGGCCCCCCTTCTATCCCCCTCTTGGATAGAAGCTTTCTTTCTCTCAATAAATATATTATGCTCTTAACCTCCGTTGTTCCTACAATTCATTCTTCGGTTTTAGAGAACACGAACTCGTCTGATATCAGTCAGGTTGGGATATTTATTTTCCTGTATCATTAGCACTCTATAAAGGAGAGGATTTCTTAGGCTGCATTAGTGAACTTATTTTGCTGCTCAGCCCTGTAAGCTATCGGGCTGGGGATATAGCTCAGTGAAATAAGCGCCTGCCTAGCAAGCGCAGGGTCCTGAGTTCAATCCCCAGTACTGCAAAAAAAAAAAAGATTATTTGAAGTATAAAAAAAAAGCTACCCCAATCTATGGAGAAAGCCAAGCTGAAGCCTTGTACAATGAAGGCACACAATTACCCTCCATAGTCCTCCAGCTTGTTCCTCCTCGATTTCTTCTCTGCCTCCATGAATGGCACCACCACTCATCCAGCCAATCAGTTCGACTTCGAGCCAATCCTGACGCTTTTTGCCTCACATCCTAAGTCCAGTCCACCTTCTGAGCACAAATGTCAAAATGTAAGACCAAACTGATCTTCTGACCATTTCCACTGACACCACCCTGTGACCGTCATTTATCAAATGTGCCGCTGTGACAAAGCTCTTCCCTCCACTGTCCACATGGCAGCCAAAGCCCTTTAAACACACATCAGGTCATACTCCTTTCATAACCGGAAGTATCCAACAGCTTCCTAGTGCCACTCAAAGTACAAACTCCTTACCAGAGTCTGTGAAACTGCATGACCAAGACTTCCTCGACCCAAGCAGCATCATGAGATTCTCTGGGAAGCTTTTAAAAGATGGCCAATTAAGTCACAATCTCTGGAGGTGGGGCTTAGACACTGGAGTTTTAAGTTCCTCAGATAATTTTCAGCAGTCAGGGTACGAAGCACTGCTCTGGCCTCTGCCTCTTCCTTCTACTTCCTTGTAGTCCTGGTGCTCTGCTACGCTTCTGGCTTCTTTCTTTCCTAGGACGTGTCAAATTCTTGTCTGTCCCAGACGTTCTCTTTTTCTGGGCAGGTTCCTCTGCCTGGGATGATTTCCACTCAGGTAGTTCTCAGATGTGGTTCTAGCTCTTTCCTTGGCCCAGTCTCTATCTTATCACCCTATTTTCTTCATGACAATTGTTGCTATCTGATCTGACTTGAGAGTTTGTTATCTCTCCACTACTAAATGTAGAATATTGTAGGTAATCAAAAATTATTTTTACGTGAGCAAATATAAACACTACATTATTGTATTTTTAACAAAGTAAGCACAGACTATCGATAGCAGCATTTTTGGTTTTTTGTTTTGTTTTGTTTTCGTGAGACAGTGCTATGCAGATCATGCAGGCCTTGAATTCAATACACAGCCCAGGCTGGCCTGGAACTCGTGATGATCCTCCTATCTCAGTGATCTTCCTGTCTCAGCCTGAGTGCGGTGATTACAGGCACGTGCCACCACTCCTGGCTAACAGCAGCATTTTTTACATTATTTATGCTTTTTGTCCTTGTCATGGACTGCAATGAGTTGCTACCATGGGTGATGGAGGGTTCATCATGACGACAGCGGCAGACTTCTCACTGCAGACCGTCCCCTGGACACGGGCGGCAGGCGTACATCCTGGATGTGAGGTGAAGGGACCCAAATGAGGAGCAGCACGCCCCACAAGGACCAACCTCTGAAACTTTACTCTTCGGTGCAAGTTTCCTGATATCCCGAGCTGGACAGAATAACATCCCTGAAGTGTTTGCACCACGTGCTTAGGAATAGGAATGGGGAGGAACGGGGTCCACGCGGTAATTCCGCACCGACACACCCAGCACAGGTCTACTTGTGCAGGGGTTGCGTTGGAAGTGTCTGCTGGAGGGGTGAAAACAAGGCAGATTTCTGAAAATGTTAGGCCACGGGGAACTGAAGGACGGACTAGAGACCTGGCCACTATGTCTTCCTCATTCCACAATCAGTTGCGAAGGCCCAGCCTCAGCCTGGAAGCAGAGTACAAGGAAGAGCAGGAGATTGCTCTCAAGTCTGAGAGCTTCCCAGATGTGCTGGGTGAATCCGAAGGCCCTCTCTCTGCTGCCCACCTGCCTGGGGAAGCACCCTGGAGCACAAGAGCACGGATGGAGGACGGAGAGCCCGGGAGGAGCTCATCAGCATCTGCCCTCAGTCCCAGGATGGGTGCCAAGGCTTTTAGTGTCAGGCAGCTGAAAGTGTAAGAATAGAAAACTGGGTGATAAATCCCACAGACCACAGCTGCTGGCCACAAAGCTCTGCACTCTGGCTTCACAAACTCATTAGTGATCTGTTGACACTTGGCTGTCCTTTGCCACTGATCCGTTTGGAGCCTCACAGAAGGACAAAGTGCCAGCCTGGCAGAAGCAGGAACCATGCGTTCCTTGTCTGAAGTGCTGTTATAAGGCATCAATCCCTCCCCACTATGCACCCCACTATCCACACAGCTCCATCCAGGGTGGTGCTGTCTTCAGAGTCTGTGACATTCTTTTAAATGTACACTTAAAACTCCAAACTTCTTCCTTTGGCCCACAAAACCTTGCAGAATCTGGCCTCTGCACAGTCTGGCCCTCAACATCAAAAGTAGGTCAGCTGGGATTGCTACAAAAAATAAGCATTACAATTAGAGGGGATGAGGTAAGCCAAGCCAAGTCAGAATGCTCCAGATGGTACAAACGGTGCCCCATGAGTGGCAATCCTGGTAACTCTGGCTCTTGAAACAGGATCAGCACCTTTGACAGTTTATAATGGGCTTTCACACACACTGTCCCATTCCATTCTGTCCCGTCCCATCCCGTCCTGTCCCATGCCATGCCAGTCCATTCCATTCCATTCCACTAGATAGGTGGGCAAATCATACCCAAGGAGATGCCTGAGGCTGGAGGACTTTGGTTATTCACCCAATGCTGCATGGTAAATAGCAGCAGAGAGGTGGCCTTTTATGGTCAGAGCTATTTTAACCACACCACTGTAATCTGGAGTAGGGATCTCCTGGCATAGAAGCATAAGCCATCACCCTGCATTCCTACCGACAGTCACTGTTTCCCAAAAGAGCTGGCAGAGGGACAGAAATCACAATTAAATGAGAAACTTAACTCTGTGGAGACTGTAAAGGTAAGGATATGCACTATAATTCCTAAAAAACAACTACTAAAAATACTAAAAGGAATGTTCAAAAGCCAATAAATTAAGATGAAATTCTAAGACAACCAGTTAAATACAAACAAAGAAACCATTTAAACTCAGAAGGAACAAATAGCCAATTATAAGTAGATGTTAATTGTGTCAATCAGTTTCTATTACTGGGACAAAATACTTGAGAAACACCTTCAAAGAGGACAGGTTTCTTCTGGCTCAGGGCCTCAGAGGTCCCAGCCCAGGTCACTGGCTCTGCTGTGTTAGGGCCTGTGCTGAGGCAGAGGGTCACAGTGGGGCGGAGCCACTCCCCTCGCAGTAGCCAGGAGGCACAAGGGCGAGCAGGCTGAATGGGAGGAGGGGGATGATGTAGTGTCCCCAAGGGCACATGGGTCCAGGACCCACTCCCACACCGAGGCCCCATCTCCTACCTTTCCATCACTTTCCAGTATGCCATTAAGAATCCATCGATGGGACTGGCTACCGCGGAACTCAGAGCCCTCATGATCCACTGACTTTCCAAAAGTTCCACCTTTGAATATTACTGCCTCAGGAACCAAACCTTCACTACGTGAACTCTTAGGGGATATTTCAGATCCAAAGCATAAAATTAATACTATCCCCCCAA
The DNA here is from genome assembly GCA_004027595.1 of Dinomys branickii. Taxonomy (NCBI): domain Eukaryota; kingdom Metazoa; phylum Chordata; class Mammalia; order Rodentia; family Dinomyidae; genus Dinomys; species Dinomys branickii. The sequence goes on from PVLD010003115.1 coordinate 117,753, forward strand.
AGACATCAAAGTAGAATTTTTGGGGGGTGGGGGAGACAGGGTCTCCCTATGCAGTTCAGGCTGGCCTGGAGCTCACTTTGTAGCCCAGGCTGGTCTCAAACTCGCATTGATCCTCCTCTCTTAGCCTCCCAAGTGCTGGGATTACAGGTGTGTACCATGACGCCTGGCACCAAAGTAGACTTTAAAAGATGCAGTTAACAAGATGGTGTGAGTGTGTGTGTGCGTGCGCGCGCGCGTTAAAAAAAAACCCAGGCAATGACATGTATTGGTGAGGACGGAGAGAAACTGGAACCCATCTTGCTGCTGGTGGGAATCTGAAAAGGTGCAGGTGTGTGGACAACAGTGGTATTCCTGGGCAGGAGGGCATGGCGGGCTGGGGACATGGCGCAGTGGTGGAGTGTGTGCTTAGTACGATGCCCTGGCTCCAATTCCTAGCATCACACACAAAAACAAACAGTGGCCGAAAGTTAAACACTGAATTGTCATAGGGTCCTGCAATTCTATTCTTAGGTCGCTAGCTAAAGGAACTGAAAGCAAGGACTCCAAGAAACACTTTTTTTTTTTTTTTTTTTTTTTTTTGCGGTACTGGGGATTGAACTCAGAACCCTGCGCTTGCTAGGCAAGCGCTTATTCCACTGAGCTATATCCCCAGCCCAAATTTTTTTTTTTTTTTTTTTTTTGGTGGTACTGGGGATCAAACTCAGGACCCTGCGCTTGCTAGGCAGGCACTTATTCCACTGAGCTATATCCCCAGCTTCCAAGAAACACTTGTACACCCATGTTTATTGCAGCATTTTTCACATTAGCCAAAACACAGAAACAACTTCCGATTCATGACAAAAGAATAGATACATTCAGTGTGACAGACGCATACAATGGAATATTAACTGGACTTAAGAAGGAATGAAACCCTGCTACATACTACAACACGGATACCTTAAAAACATTATGGTAAGGGAAATATGCCAGGCTTATAAGAATAGATACTGTATGACTCTGCTTCTGAGAGCTTTCTAGGGGATGCAAAGTTATACAGACTGTAGAATGGAAGTTGCGGGGTGGGGAGGAATGTGTAACAGGTGCATAATTTATGGTGGGGAGGATGAAAAAGGTCTGATGGTTGTACAACACTATGGATGCACTGAATGTCCCTGAACTCGTCACTTAAAAATATATATTACAAATATATATAACATCTATCTATGTGATACCACAATGGCACCATAACTGTATTAGCACGAATAAAACGAGGTGATAAAAGCCAACAGGCACAGATGAAACAGAAAATGTAGCCTTCATGAATGGCAGCATTCGCAGAAAGATCTGAGGAACTACTGTTTATTTTAAAATGTCTCTGGGAACAAGACAGCAGAGGAGAGAGGCAGGGGATGAGAACCCCCAAGCTGGTGCGGTCACTGAGCCTTCCAGACTCCAGCCTGCTGTCTGGCATGCAGGGAGGGGCGGCACGAGGAGGCCACCGCCTCCCACAGCTTTCCAGTGCTTCCCATGCCAAAGGCCACAGCTCCGCTCTCTGTGCCGGAGACAGGGAAGACCTCTCTGCAGCAAACGCACGTTCCTTTAATAGGTGCTTTACACCACACTTCTCTCCAAAAAAGAACCAGAAGAACTTTTTAGCCAACAACACATTAGCAGGGTTGGGGGCAACAGGCGGGATGAGGCACTGAACGCCGACGGAATCAAGGGAGAGCGAACACAGCTGTGGGTTGACTCTTCCATTTAGCCCTGGGCTTCTGGAGCCCTAGATCCACTTTCACAGAAAGACAGGCGTTTTTGGCAATAAAGGCTTAAAGAATGTAGGTACATGGGGCTTCATATGTAGCATGAAGTCACATGACTGCCACTCGGCCAGTTTCACACACAGGCAGATGTCATACGGTTTCTTCTTATACTAACCTTCAGTTAAAATGGAAGATGCAGACCATAAAGTACAGTTTAGCAGGAATTCTGGGAAGGGCTAAACTCACATAATCCAGGCATTTGGCATTCCAGTTGTCTAATCTGCCATAAAGATGAAATGGGACACAGAAGAATCAATGGACTGGACCTCTCTCTGGGCAGAGGAAGCCAGCTAGCCACCTGCAGCCAGGGATGTGCCTGCGCATCTGGCAGGGTCACAGTGTCTGGAATGACCACTTTTTATTTTTGAAAACAGACTTTGAGGAATTGTCACCAATTGAAAGTCATTAGAATTTATGGCTATTCTTGTAAAAATCCAAATGTCTGGCAGGACTGGGCCCAGCTTCTCATACCACAGCATCTGCCAAGAGAGCAGCAGCTAAGGCCTGCAGACTCGGTATACCCACCTGCTCCACAGCCCAGCTCACCTCCCACACGGCCTCCTGCTGCCCAGCTCTGATGGGGTTTGCAGCGCCTCCCGCGCTCGGTCCTCTCTTTTCTAAAGGTAACTTTTCCCAGTGAGACATCTGGTAGGAGATGGAGAAGAGACCGCTTGCACTGTATCTTTCCCATGAAAACCCCGAGCTTTAGGTTTCTATGCTGGTACCCGAGGGAGACCCAGGCGCTCTGGGAGTTCGCAAAGCTGCTAAGAGGGCTCTCATGGCCATAGAAACTGAGGCGCCTCAGCAGTGTTCTTGCCCAGTTCAACACATCCTAGCAAGCAAGTCTGCTTTTCTTCTTTTTCTCTCAGGATCATCTATGTCTTTGCCCAAAGTGACACCATAAAATATGCCAGAATTGACTCATTTTGAATAAGGCGCCAAAAGCTGCTTTTTTCTTTTTACCCAAACTCTGGGGAGAAAATCCCAGCCCACATAAAAATCCAGGTAAGGCTGGGCGTGGTGGCACACGCCTGTAATCTCAGCACTGAGGCTGAGGCAGGAGGATCGTTGAGTTCAAGACCAGCCTGGGCTACAAGAGAGCTCAAGGCCAGCCTGAACCGCATAGCAAGACCCTGTCTCTAAAAGGCCAAAAAAAAGAAATCCAGCTAAACGAAGGCAATGTTGAGAACATCCCCCCCCCACCCACCTGATTCCAACAGCTCACAGTTTTCACCATGTAAATCTGCTCTAAAATGATTCCAGATTCACAAAGTACACGCTTCTGGGTTCCGCGTGTGCTGCACGTGAGTGATTAGCTAGCCTGGTTCAGAAGCCCTTCATTCTTCTTTTTCCTGTGGATACTTTTTAAGCTTTGTCTTCAGATCCTATTTTCCAGGAAGCACCTGATCCAGGCATCACATTCCCCATAATCACTTAGTAACTGACACATTAACTAAACTAATTCTAGTCCTTGGGAACAATGACTTCACTCACTCGATGATATGTTCCCAGAGACTTCATGGAGCAGGTATGTGATATAACTGGATGAATGGAAATAAAAGACTTCTTATAAAGCCCCTTCTAAAAGTATCGTTTGTTACCTACTTGTTAATCAAGTATCAAATTTAAGTTATATTTGATATATCACACCGAGCTAAAAAGGCTGAAAGCTTTCAATTAGGAGCCCTAAGATGGGACACTTCCAGTGAATTAAGAAGGAACAGTCACAGTGGACTTTAGCCAGGCCAAGTGACAGTGTGACCTGCAGCGGGACAGGCTACTAACCACGCCCTCACTGACCTCTGAGGGCCAGTCCACGCCGACCTCTGGCTGACTGGCAGCACGGCGTGCCTGGCAGAGCACTGTCCAGCGGAAGAGTGCAGTCTGTGAGAGAACGTGCGCTCGGCATCTGCATACCCTGGGTCCAATTCCCAGAGCAAGAAAACGGAACAGAACAAAAAAGTAAAACAGAAGGAACAGCCGCAGGCCCTTTTGGAATCCACCAAACTATCTATCGGAAGAGGCCAGATGCTGTATCCCAGGTCAGAGCCTCCTGTAGCTCCAGGTCTAGTCCAGGAGGACAGCTGGTTTCTCATTCACTCCTCAGCACTCTGCACACAGCAAGGCCCTCTGCCATTGAACAGTAAACAAAAATAGAACAAAAGAATAAAACAGTGACACAGTGGCCTACTTCCAGGTCTGAGTGCCAAGATGAAAGATCTCTGAGGAAAAGAAAGAGAAGACATCTACCGATATCACTCTGCACTTAAGGCTGCAGACTGCCTGTGTCTACCTAGAACAAGAAGATTTGTAAGAAGGATGACATTATGGTTTTTCTTTTTGTGTGTGTGTGCGGCACCAGGGATTGAACTCAGGACCTTGCGCTTGCCAGGAAGGCGCTTATTCCACTAAGCTATATCCCCAGCCCCAAAATTATAGTTTAAAAGACCTCAGCGTCAACAATAATGTACAAACTGACGTTAGAATCTTCTTTGCCAGGCTTGGTGATAATGACTACAATCTCAGTAACTCAGCAGGCTAAGGAAGGGTTTCAAGTTCAAGCCTTGAACTTTCCTCTGCCAGAATAAATTGTCCCTTGTCCTTAATCTCGAACTCCTACAAAATCTCAGGATATGCCCAAAAGATAAATTTGTTGTCAGATTTAACTCTTGGTCTCTAGTCCAGTTCCCAGTAAGTTCCCATGTGAAATCTCCTGAGCTTGACCTTTACTATCTGCATCCCCATCAGCACTGTGTCTTCGAAGCACAGATCAGGGTCACCTATCAGGCTCTGTGTATGAAATTTTAGGCTTTGCCTAGCCTGTATCTCCAACCTCTCTAAACATCTCCTACAATCCAGTCCCAAAGGCTTCTGAACCACGCGTGCAGTCACAGCAACAGCCCTATATCTGGCCCCAACTTTCTGTATCAGTCAGCTTTCCGTTGTTGAGCCACAACACCCGACACCCACAATATAAAACAAGAGAGGTTTATCGGGTTCACAGTTTCAGAGGATTCAGTCCATGGCTGGCAGCTCTAAGGCAGCAGTGTCCGGGCAGAAGGTCACGGCAGAGCAAAGCTGCTTAGTTCATGGCACCCATGAATAAAGCGGGGGACAGCACCGAAGAAGGAGGAGCCAGAGACCATATACTGCACAGTCCCAAGGTCACACCCCCATGACCCACCTAGAAGTGCGCTTTGTGAGTCCCCTAGGTCAGCGATGGCGAGCCTTGTAAGCTTTCAGTGATAACTAACAGCCAGCTGTGGTAGGCATGCCATAGTTTTCCAAGCCAATCAAGTTAACAATAGTTAACAATTAAGCCTAACCATCACTCCTGGCTTAGGAAAAAAAATCACACCCAAACACAGACGGGGAAGGGAGGAGGAGGGAAGAAAAGAGAGGGAGGAGGGGAGGACATAAACACAGCAAAACATTAAAAATTACTTAATCCCGACAAATGGTGTACGGGGGTCCGCTTTACCATTTCTTTAAATTCCTCAAAATAAAAGGTTGGGAGGGAGAGAAAAACTACCTAGGCTTCAAGAATTTCTGCAATACCTAGATATGCTGAGGTCTCGGCTGCACTCACTGCCTGCTACAGGGGCGGATTTCTCAGTGCGGCTCCCAGAGAACAGTGCGCGCCTGCACAGGCACCTGCACCTACAGACAACACTCCCGAGAACCCAGGCAGGTCAGGGGCGGTTTCTGGAGAAGAGAGGGCTGCCACCCCACCGCACCTGACTTCTGTGTTGCTTTTCTCAAAGAAAACGAGGGTGCACGTTGACTTCTATTTTCATAAGATCTTACCACGCTGAGATTTGTTTTCATTTTCGTTGTGGTCACTATAGATTTCTGACATAGTTTGTTTTGGTGAACAGCAAACTTGGTCATAAATCTGAAGGCATAAGAAGATCATGTACCATCAACTGGCATAAAGCTGTCTTTGGGGGCGTGCAACCCAGCTGCCCTTCGTGTCCCTGCCAGGACCCTTCAGTTTGATTTGCCACAAACTACGGGGCACCCAGCCTCTGGTAGAAAAGCTCTGGCGCCAACTTCTAGAGAACAAGTCTTTGGCAACACATATATAAAAAAGGGTCCAAATTCACACATCATCATTTTATACGATTACTAAACACTGAATTGGCACAGCTTTAAAATAAGATAATCTCTGCCACTGCAGAGGGTAGGAAGGGACCTCTGGGTAGGCAATTTAGAATCTGCATATAAATGAAATCATCCTGGCCTTCTGATAAGTAATCCCGAAAGCACTGTCAGAGGCGTGTGTAGGAGATAAACTCCAGCTCCCTCATGCCGCGGGCATCTGCCCCTGTCCAGCTCTTGGGCCTCACCTCCGACCACACTCCCCCAAGACCAAGAGGTCCAAATGCCCTCTCAGTGCCTGAATCACCCACATCAGCTCAAGCACCTCTGTACAACGGCCCACCACACCAGCACTCCTGCCAGGCCCTGTGGCTCTCCCTGGAACAGGACTGGGAAGACCGCTAAACTGCCGGGGAAAGGGGAGGATGTGCTCCCCACAGCTCAAAGGTGGAAATAACAAAACACTTCCTCACAGCGACCAGGCTCACTATGGCGGCTGAGGGCCTCAGGAATGCCAGCAAGGGCTCTGCCTTGATTTCCACTCCAGACTAAACAGGTTTTGAGGCTGGTCTAGAAGCTAACGGTAATGCTGGTCTTAAGAAAAAGTAGAGCATGAATTTCAGGGAACCAAAAACTACATCAACCTTATTATACAACATCTGTTTAGAAAATAAGCCCTGCTTGTACTGCAAGAGGAATTCCCGAATCCCAAGACGACAGGCGCTCCTTTGGTATATGCAGTGCATCAGCGCCTTTCCATTCCCACCCCAGATCTCTGCTGAAAAATTACCGAACCGCAGAAAAAGTGACAGAAATAATCACAGAGGAAAGTGAGGCAATGACCTCTCCTTTCTTTTCCTGCTCTCAACCCTGGTTATTGTGAGGAAAGTTCTGGAACGAGTTTTGGTGGCTTCTTCAGTCACTCGTCTTTGCTCGTGTTCACAGACAGTGCTCACTAGACAAGGGTCAGGTCTCTGAGTGAAAACACAGTCACTTCAACGAGCTCCCCAGTGAAGCCAGGTTCAAAGTTTTACCCCAAACTGTGTGACGGTGTGGGCCTGTAATCCCCTCATTCTAGGAAGTGAGGACAGGAGGATCTCATGTTCTAGCCCAGGCTGGACAACCTAGTAACTAAGAAAGACTTTGTTTGAAAATAAAAAGGACTGGGGATGTAGCTCAACAACAAGGTCCTGGACTCAATCCTAAGTACCACCAAAAACAGTCTCTCCCTGCGCTAGGTTCTCAGGTGTGACCCACACTGTGAGCCTCTGGAAGAGGCTAAGGTGCCCAGGCAGAGGAAGGAGAAGGAGGCCGGGAGGAAGGGCAGCGAGGGCTCAGCTCCTTACACAGGGGAGTCAGGGCATGGTGCTCAGTCCGGTCCAGCGTTCCTATCCTGGAAGCTGGCGCAGAGTTCCGTGCTGGGAAATGGAAAACCCAGCCCCTCATTCCTGCAAGAAGGACAGTCGTCTTCAGAGCTGCTGCCTGGCTGTTCTTTTAATGGCCCTCCAAAACTGCGAAAATTGTCCCTGGATGAGGCCGGGCAGCCCTTCCCTGCTTTGACCCAGTCTCCCTACTGAGAGGCTTCCTGACACTTCTAAATATTTTTTCTGAAGCCATTAAGCCTCATCAACCACTAAGCCAAGAAAAATCTGGCTTTAACATTAAACATATTTCATAGTCACAGCTGTGCCAAAAAGCCAGGTTTCATGTGTAAATTTTTCCTTGGTTGTTCTCCAAAAAACAACTCACAGTGTAGAACATTCTATCTCCATGAGCACACCAGCAAGCAAGGTATCCTGTATGTCCTTCCAACCCTGAAGGCTGTTTAACACTTTAACATTCTTAAATTGCCCAGCAATCAAATTTCTCACCAAAAAACAGAAGAGATCTCAAAATACCAGGGCAGTGCCACATATGATCAGGCCTTTTCTTTGTTTTATAAGTGACTGCTCCAGAGAAGCTTTGAAGATCCATTATCAGAGCCGGTAAAAAAGCCTGCCAGAGAGGACACTGCACACGCTTTGACACACTGATGGGAACTGCCCATGTGCGCACATGTCTGCTCGGCTCTGTTGCGACACCCTGAGTCATGTGGCCTGAGAGTGCTGTCATCATGTGGAGAGCTGCAGAATCCTGTCTAATTATAAACCTTCCGCAATTAGGCCAGGTGCTTGTGATCACACAGCTGTTCCGGAAATTCCCCCATCAGCACTAGAGACTTCAAAGGATGGTGGCGAGCATACAACAGCAACCAGAGTCTGTCTTGCTGTTTCAACAGCGGAGTGCAAAAGCAAAGCCACCCACAGGAACATGGCACAGCAACGAAAACTATCTCTTAGCTGGGCAGCTTTGGACAGGTGACAGAACCTCCCTGAACTCTGCTCTCTGGCTGAGCCCTCAGGTTTTCCTTCAAAGCTGGGGACTAAGGTGGCACAGAGGACGTGTGCAGAGCATCTGAGCTGTCATACTCACCGTCTCCTTGCGACAGACATTCGCAGCCTCGACTCCTACCCTAGCTTTGTCTGTTTAATCCCCAAGTGACTGCTGACTGCGTTTCAAAGAGGTAATGTCGCCGGTTTTAAGATACAATGGGCTGGGAACCTCCTTGCTTGCCTACGCCTCCAGGCCAGGAGAGAGTCCAGGAGCCAGGGGAGGTTCGGAAACAAAAGGAAAGTGCTTTTCGATGAACTGAGTGGACTAGACTTGCTCCCGTTATCTTTGGTGATCAGCAAATACACTCTAGCAAACTGCATATAAAATACAGCTTGAAAAAACCCCTGGGTTCCTAATGCAAGTTTGCAAATATAGCTACCATAACGAAATGGATGCTTTGTAATGATTTCCTATAATGGTGTTTATATATGGAAGCCTTTTTCCCTTTTGAAGCAATTTAATTGGAAAATGGCAAAGGAGTAAGAGGTAGTGGGCCAGTTTCGATTAGCACTGACTGTACTGTGCTGCAGCCTCGGTGAACTCCTCCAAGTTCCCCCAGGGGCCTGCCCTCCTAGGGGACCTGAGTGACCTTTCTATGCCCAGAGCAGCCCTATTCCCTCTTCACCTGCACTGTTCGTATTTCGTCCTCAGATTTCCACTCAGCTGAGACTTCTGGGAAGGGGGCTCACACCCAAGGATAGCATCAAGAACTCTGTGGCCCCCTGTGTGGGCCTGACCCCACCCTAGGTCCTCCTGCTCACCTATCAGCGTCTGCCAAACAACGGTGGCTCCAAGATGACACCCACGTCTATTCAGGTATTTCAGCGTGTCCCATGCGCAGGCACCAGTAGGGACTCAAGGTCACTAAAGTCCCGCCGCACGCAGTTTGCAATCTAGCCTGAGACAGAGACTGGTCATAGGGATGCGTGCACTCGCGTGCACACTCACACACAGTGTTTCCTCGGGCAGAGCTAAGTGGCGTGAAGGGAACGAGTGTGAAAGGCTGACACTGCAGACTCAAGAAGGCGCACTGGGGAAGTCTGGGGAGGGAGCAGTGGACTAAGGGAATGGCAAGTGCAGACAGCAAGACAGAATGCTCCACGCAGAGCCACAGCCAATGCAGAGCCTAAAGGCTGGAGAAGTTACTGGGTGGAGCGATACGAAGAGTGGAGGCCAAGAGCAAGAAGACAACAGGGAGAGCGGGAGAGGGTGAGGTTGGAGGCAAGAGCTCGGCCCTACGGGATCCTGCAGAGCGCAGTGAGGAGCCTGGATGTCAACCAGGTTTAAGGGGCTAGAATGTGGGAGTACGGCCCAGTACCTAACACAGCACCCAGTGGGCTCACTGAACAGGTGAATAAAGCTTCTCTGGTGGGTAGAGCACACTGGGGAGAGACACCAAGGCCCTGTACAGTTCAGTCTTGCCAAGAAAGATACCATTATTGGTTACAATTTACACATTTTTACATAAGGGACAAAAGGGAAAGGCACTGCTCAGACGGGCGGATGCAGGCGCCTAGCAGGAAAAACCAGTGCTGCAGATGCCGAGGGTGTCAGGAGCTTGAGAAGACCCACAGGAAAGATGCCCATTCAAGTGGGTTTATCCCTGTACCTCTCAGGCTTATTTAATCACAAGACAGTGCAGATCACTTACTAATTCACAGAATAGAACTTGAGAGAAACATATAGAAAGATCAGAGCAGGGCTGACCCTCCGCAGATCTGAGACCTCAGTGGCAGCTTGAATCTGTCTGGCTGCCTAAGGCTAGGAGTCAGATTCCAGAAACTTGGGGCTGTTGGGGTTGGAGACGGCCAAGGGTGGTACAACCTGAGCATGTGGCGTTTTGGCTCAGGGCAGGTGGTAGGGTTGTGTGTGGCTTAACATAAAGCCTGGGCCTTCAGTTCAGTTTTGGCCTGCATCAAACTAACCTGAATGCCAAAGCCTGGCCTTTATTTTGTACCTAATGGGGCCTGGGGTGTCTACTCTTCCACAGATTCTGCCTGGTTGAAGCTGAGTATCAATCAGCATACAGCTCTCACTGACTCTGACACAGATAAATCCATCTTACTGGGCCTTCAAAGCAATCCAGACTGCTGACCACCTCTTCCTTACTGGGGCCGTCTCTGTCCTGGTAGCTAAACACCAGGGCTTCTCCCCGTCCCATTTTCTCCCTACATCTCTGGCTGACTAGCTGATTGCTTCATTCATCTATTCAAATGGGATCTTTAAATATACACCACATGACAGGCCCTGGGACAGGCTCTGGAGATGTACTAGATCAAACAAACATTCTTCTGCCCAAGAATTTAATGAGAGGCAGGTAAGTATACGTACCTTAGAATTTTAATGTCACATAAGGAGGAAAAAAATGGAACAGCACAGCACTCGTACAGACTGGGGCTCTCTGAGGAGGCACATCCACACTGAGACTAACATGGGGCATTGCTGCCAGAGGCCCCACCCAAGTCTGCTCATCAGCTGGAGGGTCCAAGACTTAGTTTCGGGCTCTTTGTCCATCAACTTCCACAGCTTCCTTACCACATGCAGTAAGCTGTGGTCTCCTAGCTGCTTTTCTTCACCCCATAGTGCACCTCTTGACTTTACCTCAACATTTACTGCTTTCTCAAACATCTCAATCCAGGTGTTTCAAAACGCCTCAGAGTCCTGCTCGACAAAGAACCTGTCCTATGCTCCCTCCTACGCTCCTATGCACACACAGAGAAACAATAGGAAATGAAGCTCAAAGCCAAACCACCTAATCCTTTTCCCCTACACTCCCATCATCCACCCACTGCACAGGACAGGCTCTTCTGGGACACAGACATATCTCCACCCTGTTTTCAATCCTTTAGCAAAACTTGCCAACTGTATATCTTTTTCACATCTATATTCTTTTCTAAATTAAACCGCCCCCACCCTAGTCCTAGCAGCAGTTGTGTCCATCCAGGCTTTTGCATGAGTTTTCTGGCTAGCTTTCCCACTCACTCCTACTCACTCCTGGTCATGAGTGTTTTCTCCACAGTAGAGAGAGATCAAGTTAAAAATGCAAATCTGATCATCCCATCCCCCACCAGTAAAATCTTTGAGCACCTACTAATGGGTCTTTGGATGAAGGCTGGGCTGTCTAAAATGGTCTGTAAGACTCGGTGACCTGGGCCCTGCCGACCTCACCAGGCACCCTTATCACACCGTAACCGTCTCTCACCTCCTCTAACCTCCTCTAGTGCATTTAGTCCCTTCACTGGGTGTCACCTCCTCCTTCACCTGCTTAACTCTGAATTTTAGGTCACATGTCACTTCCTAAAGGAACCCTTCCTGGAGCCCTGGACTGAATCAAATTCCTTTGACACATTTTCATGGTCAAATGTATTATATTTGATTAAAATATCACTCCCCAGTGAAATATTAACTTCCCTGAAAACTCACTGTACTCTCTTTCCTCTGGCTCTTTTTCTGTCTCTCCTCTGCATGTGACCATTTTCTAAGACATGCTGTGCCTCCCTCGTGGATGCCACACCCTTTCAACCACAGGCATCACTTTGGCAACCATGACTTCAAAGCCTCCAGCTTGGACTTCAATCTCCCTCCTAATATCCAGGTAGGCATTTCCAAGCAGACCAGAGTCTTACAACATTGTTACTAAAACTGGCAGTTAGGACATGCCCAAAACAAACAAGTTTCATGAAACAAAGCACTGTCACTGTTGTTTTTCTTTTTTTACTTATTTTTTATGTGAAAGAGAAAAAATCAAAACAAGACAAACACAAAAACAATGAAAACGATGCAGAATTTCAAAACAAGTGATGAGAAGCCAACAATGGTTGTTATATTACACACTGTTATCCTCAACGAAGTTGCTCGGATTACCACATATAAGCATGCAAGATTGATCAAGCCATTAAAGAGGAAAAAAACATTAGAAACAACACATAAGGGCTATAACCTGAAGTTTAAGACACCATGTACCAGATATTCCCACATGGATACCACTCTGCAACCTCAAACATAGTATGTCTATTTCTCAACTTGTTTTTCCACCAAATTCTTTACCAAAGATTATGATTATCCTCTTAGTCACTCAGGATCAACATGCTGAAGTCATCTAGATTCTTCCTTCTCACCCACTGTTGCTAAAGCTACCAGGGCTCTGCTTCTGCAGAGGGTTAACACCACCACCTTTTCCACTCGTGCCACTACAGTTCAGCTATAACTGTAAACTTGGAACACAGCAACAGCACTTTTAGTTGGTTCTCTGCTCCCAGAGTTTTTACACAGGTGATACAGGCTTCAGTCACAGTCCTGTCGGCGCAGAGAGCTAACTCAGCTCTTCAGTTCCACTTTGACCAACGAACTAATGAGTAAGGACCAAACTGGATATGCTCTCACCCACTAACAAGCTCCAGGAATAATTAAATTTTAATTCAAATTGGCCCATGTTTTTAAAATTCCTTTTGCAATTAAGAAAGCACACCTGGACTTAGTGCTAGTGGCTGGCAGACTCACCCATATCTGCAGTGACCATAGTGGACTGGTTTTCAGGGATGGAGATGGAGGTCTGGTCTTGGTCCATGCTGCGAGAGTCCTCATTGCCCTCATGCTGGCTCTGGCTGAGCTCCGACCGCAGCTCGGAGTACTCATCTTCCTCCCTGAGACAGACAGACAGACAGACAGCTATCACTGCCCAAAGATGCAACGCATGTCCCTAGAGATGATGTCTTTTGAAGACAAGACAAAGATATTCAAAAAGAGAACTGGTAGATTTTTCACCCCATCCACAGAGGCCAGGATTCCTTTCGGGCTCCACAGAGGGTCACGTCTAAGGCCAGCCAGTGTGTGAAAGTGAAAGCGTGCTTCTGTGGCCAAATGCGTATGCATGTGCTGAGCAAGTCACCTATCATGTGATGAGACACTTTTCTCCTCAAAGACTACTTGATGAGTTGGATTTCTCCAGCCCCATTCCAAGGTTTAAAAAAAGTGACTACTACCAATGAGGTTACAGTAAGCAAAATAATTATGAGTCTCCTGAATAATGACACTGAACCCATCATCCGGAAGATCCCACTGGCGGTGGCGTCCTTCTTGGAGGAGGACACAGGGAGGTGTTCGGGTTGGAGCTACTGAGAAGCTAACCCCTCACCTAGGCTGATCAAACTGGACCTGTGGGAGGTGTACGGATCAGCACATCTAAGGAATACCACACTCGCTACAGTCTCCAGAGAGTCTGGAGGTGGGGACAGAGGGCAGGTAGGGAGAAAACGCAAACAGTGAGGGACAGAATCCCATTGACGCCCTATTTCCTCCTGTTTGCATGTGCAAGCAGGAAGGCAACATAGAACGCAGCCACATTTCACCCGCAGATGTACGTCCTCTTCCCAGCCCAGCAGGGACTCTGCAACCTTTGGTCTCTAAACTGTACTATTAACAAGTTAAGAGAGTTCACAACTGTTTTATGCACTTCAAAGCACGCATACTGCCCACTCACATACAGTCACCACACACATAACGGATACAGGCAGGGAAAAAGTGAAAGTAACTCTCAAACGTTTATTTTACAAATGAGCCAGAAGAAAGTATCAGGGTATTTACTGGTGGGGTGGAAAGCCCACTGGTGTCTGCTGAGTTCCCAGCAAAGGATGTGTGAAGAAAGACTCATTTGGGGAAGTCTACATTCTTGGCTTTTAAGGAGAGCAAGATGCCGAGTGGTCATCATGGGCTTTGGGAGAGATTTCTGTCAGAGAAATGTAAGACCTCTCCAAAGTGCTTGGTGCTCTACAGAAATCAACATTCTCCCAGAAAAGGAATTCAGCTGCTTTATAAATGAGCCTCTGCTTTATAGGGCACTTTAAACACAAGTCATTCAGAAAACTAGGAAGACTAAACAAATATAAAGCCCCCAGTCATGAAATATACGAATTAAAATGGGAGTGGTAAAGGAGAGAAAGGTTAATATTCTCTGAATGCGTTAATTATTATTAGACATATGCAGACATCAACGATAATTAGGGTTAGGAAAGAAAACAATTAAAAAGCACTCTCAAGAGGAGCCGTTTCAGTCTAAAGGGTACTCGTTTGCGCAGGGACATGTCAGCTCGCCTTTCAGTTACCACTCGAGACCCTGATTTTAGTTAACAAGAGACTTTGTGTAAGATGAATAAATTATCTCTACTGCATGACCAGTATAACCAGCCTCAGCGCAAGTTGAGACTGTTTTATAGCTAAGAAAGTGAGTGATAAATGCTGCTGTTGTTTCTCTGGTACAAATAACATCTGCCAAAATTTTTTTAATAGCCACCTTAAACCATTCGGGTTGGGCAGATTCCAAAACATACAGTCTCTGCTAAATCTCCTGCCCTGTACTAAACCACTTCTAGGGATTACTAGAAAGGACGTTATGAAGAAGAGTGCAAGGAGGGGCTGGAAGAAGGAAGCGATTACGGTACAGCGTCCCCTGTCAGGATCAGAGCACAGAAAGAGGATGATACCATGCTAGCAATGGGACCACAGGCACGGGCTCTTGGTGCCATGAAATGCAAATTAAGGATGCTCATTTAATGTACATGAGGACCAAGAAAAGGGCGAGAGCAAAGCTGGGTGCAGTCTGTGTTGTAGGAGACAGAAATGTTACGACCAACTCTAGCCCCCGAGAGACACAGGGGCGGACACAGGAGCAGCATCTGGGGCTGCTGGCGGGCAGCGACCAGGGAACTCCTCTGGAGGGAGCAGACTCCACTCGGGTGTGCGGCAGAGTCCACTGGGTCAGCAGGGTGGAAGAACACATGCAAAGGCTCACAGGAGCTTTGTGTTTCTTGGTTAGGAGCAACCAAATGGGCACAGGAGAGGCGCCTGGACTGGTGCTCAGGCTACTCACTGAGGGGGCAGTTTTCATCAAAAGGAGGATGTATGATACAGAGGAAAACAAGTACACTGTAGAAATAAAATCACTGTGAAAAGTCAAGGAATTCTGGGGAGGGAGTAAATGTTACTAAGGTCTTGTGTGCAAACAGATACAATGGACAAAAAGCGTAGTCTCTGTATCCTTTACCCCACAGGACAGGGTCAACATGAGCACAATTACCCTAAAGTCGGGGACTGGGGCCTGGCAACGCGGCTGGAGCAATCGGGCGTGCCCTGCTGACTGAAGAGACCCACTAACCACGGTGCCGAACAGCAGCTCCCGAGCCTGACACCAGGTAAAGCTCTGTACCTGGTAGCAACCATCTCACCCGAGAACAAGCTGAGCCGAGCACCTGACGCCAATCCTCTAGCACAAGATCACGTGCGCCCACCTGGATCAACTGTCCAAGAAGACGTAAAAAGATGGCAGCACCCGACTGTGTGCTGTGCTCTTGTTCTTAGTCCACTGGGCTTGCAGGATGTTACCTTCTCGTTTTCCTTCCAAGTACTTTTCTCCTCGAGTACTTCTTTTGCCTTCCTTGTCTTTTTCTTATTTCTGGCCTAAAATAAACAGTACCTTTTCACACTCACCAATGGAGAACCTGACTGATTCACCGAACAGGACAGTAAGAATCTGGAAAGCTGCCACTCCCTACTACACCAGGTAACAATCCCTAGTAAAAGTCCTTCTGTAACTGTAGTACGTATTCCGAACACGTGTAAACAAAGGAAGTGGTAACTAAGAGGCGGACAGCCACCTTGCACAAGGACTGGAGAAAGTTCAGTGGCGTTAGTGACAGAGGTTACACTGCACGTGGAAGAGCCTACACGTTAGGTGTGGGTAGCCCTATTGCTTCTCCTACCAGCTTCAGTTAAAAAAAAACACTCACGCAGTGGCATCTTTATCATTACCCATCAGCATCACTCCTGAAGGGAGTTTGCAACCCAGAACAGGAAAAGCTACAGAAGCAGATTTTATGAGGGCTCTTTGTAAACTGACAATTTGTGGGTGCAGTGTATGTAGCAGACTCCTGACAGAGCTTCCTCTGTCATCAGGGGCAATGGGATAGGTCAGAAACGCTCTGCTGGCCCAGGAAGGGTTTTCAAACGTAAGATGCTGAGTTGTGCACCCAAAGCTGCTCCGCACAGACTTGAGTCACCTCCTGGAGAAGGGACTTGTTGAGGACACAGCACCAGCTTCTCAAGGTGGCTTTACTGTTCTCTTCCTTTTGGGGTATAAATTGCGACTCCTACCTCTGGGGTAAAACACCCCATAAAAAGATCTACTGCTAACTCTGATGATGGAAAAGAGGAAAATGTGAAAAAAAATCTAAATAGTTACCAGGTAAGACACAAAAAGCAGAAGCCAAGACAAACTGATGAATGTTGATAATCATGTTCTGTAGTAGGCTTTTCATAATGATGAGATTACAAAGTTCCCAAGTGTTTCTCTCTGACTCACAGGATTCTAAGTGTACATGACTTAATACACTTGGGAGTATCTGTGAGGTGCCTTCAAGATGCTTTGTTTAGGTTTGCAATGATCACTGCTTGAGCTGAACAGAAAAAATATTTTTCTACACAGACAGACATTAGACTGTACACACAACTCTGTGACGACCAACAGCGGCAGAAAAGTCACAACTGGCAGACAGGAAGGGATCTGAAGGACCAATTAAGCTAGGATCAATGCTTTTATGTTAAAAACTCAGAAAACCAAAACTTCAAAAGGAAAAGTGACTTATAGAACACTACGCAATTAGCTAGTAGTAGCACAATCTAATTTCTAAGCTTCATATCAATGAAACAATAGTCTAGTATTATGGCCTAGGGAAAAGATTTGTTATTGCTTATTTTTAAAGATTCTTATTATTGGGTAGGGGTGAAATGATCTAATCTGAAAAGGGGAAAAGAATGGAAGCGTAATTCTTGTTGTGTTTTTCAGACTTTAGGCTGAAGTACTACGGAGTTGACCACTCTTGACAAAATGTCACATCATTAACTGTCCTCAGAGCTCCTCTGAGGATGCACATCATGCCTTTTTATTGGGTTGTAATGAGTTGAGAAGAAGAGCCAGATGGTCATCTATCTGTCTGGACAGCTGTTAAGTCAACTGCAGGGAGCAAACCCAGCACACTTGAGCTGGTGCAGTTTTTGCTGAACTACATTCTGTGTCGCTTACAATTAAACAAGGACTTGCTTGAAATGGCTGAGCTTATTTTAATGAAGAAAGAGATTTTAGATGTAGGGAGGAAATATATTCCTTTCAGGTCTCATAAAAAAGCTATCACAGGAAGTAAGTGATGAGTAAAGTCTAGAGTTTTCCCTGTTTTGCTTCCTCTTATTCTCCCAGGGAGCACAATGCAGAGATGGCAAACCTTCCGGAGCTTTCAACAGCAGCCCGCACAGTCAAGACTCATCTTGCAAGTCTTCTGGTGAATAACCACACAAATGAGATTTTGAAATGCTCTTCCAAGGATGTAACGATCCATCCTTGTCATTGTAAGATCTGATAAAAAATCCACATACAAGAAGTTAAACATATCAAATGAGAGTTTATGCATACCGTAGAAGGAAAAGGCAGAAAGAAATATGACTTTTCTTTCTTGGTTTTATTTCTATTTCATTATATTTTACATGTCAGGCCACAACTTAATCACAGTGACATGTTTTGCCAGAAGATGAAGAGGTTTTGGTTACTCTTTGTTTGAGAAATAGTACATGAGGTCAAAATGTAGTTCACACACCAACAGAAAGACCAGGCTCTCGCATAGTGAAAGCTTAGGCATCAGACAGACTTCAGGTGTGACCGTATCTGATGACTGCCCAGCTGCTGCCACTCCAGGTGAAAGGTGCTGAGCAGCGTAAGTACCAAGGCTGAGGACAGCTCTCACGGAGGGTGGGAAAGGAGATTTTATTAAAGAGCACGTCAGGAAGGAAGGAAGGATTAGAGCTAAGTCAAATGCTAAAGAACTGGATCAGTAACGAAAGAAACAATGCTAGCTTTTTCAATTAAGCAACTGACAGAGGACTCAGAGTTTGGCTCAGTGGTGCAATACACGCTTAACATGCACAAGGCCCTGGGTTTGATCCCAAGCATCACAAAAAAAGGAAGGGAGAAAGGGAGAGAGGGAGGACAGACCAAAGCTACACTCAGGCTCCCAAAATAAAACAGCACAGACTGGGTGGCTTAAACAATAGAATTAATTATCTCACGGTCCTGGAGGCTGCAAAGCCCTAGAGCAGGTGGCAGTGAGGCCAGTTACGGAGTGGGCTTCCTTCACGGCTTGCAGAGGGCTGTCTTCTCGCTGCATCACCGCGTGGGTGGAGAAGGAAGCACACAGCTCTCTCCTGTCTCTTTCTATGCAGGCAATATCCCATTGGACGGCCGCACCTTTATGACTCACAAAATCACCTCCCAAAGGCCAATTCTGAAATATATCGCACTGGTGATGAGCACACGAACTGAGGTGGGTAAGAGAAGACAGAATTTGGTCTGTAGGGAGAGGGGTTTAGGGAAACTGCCAGGGTGAGAAGCCAGGCAGCAGTGGGCTAGCAAGCACGTGGGGAACGAAGCACAGAGCAAGGACTACTCATAAAGGCACAAAGCTGGCAGTAATGGGCTGGTGTCGTAAGAGCAGCTTGTGAGAAAAGAAAATAATCTCCTTTGGGGGAAAAAGATCACATGTGTAATTTGCTGGACAATTTTTTCTTTCCAGATTCAAAGTGAGGTACTGATATATCTTTTCATATATTCTATCCCAATATATAATCTCTCCAAATCAAAGAAACATTTTTAAAAAGTCACTCATAACACATGGTTAAGTGAAAAAGCAGTGTGTATTGTATGATCCAGTTTGTTTGAAATGTTCATGAATACGATTTTTTGAGCATATATACCAAATGCTCAGTATTTATTTCTAGAAGACAGGATTTAGCTACATTATGCAGGATTCAGTTAGGAGAACAAACCACACTAGATGATTCAAGCACAAAGCGATTTGGGCAGTTCGGAGCTTGCAAAACTGCTAGAAGGTTAGAGAACAGAAAGATGGGTGGAGGCTAGCAGGAGCTGTCAGACAGGCCACACAGCCGTGGTCTCTGCAGCGATCAGAATACTGCTGCTCCCTTCAGACTTGGCACAGCTCCAGAGTCAGGCCGGCCAAGGGAGGACCACACATCCGCATGGCATGTCAGCCTGTGTGGCAGCTGCCACCACCGTGGCCCAGCGAGAAGGGCTCTCACCTCCCTTCTGCCTTTTGCGCATATGGGGTACACTTCATTGGCAGAGCCAAGACTGTCTCCAGCACCCATGTGGAAGCAGCCTTGGGGCCCAGGACCCCCTGGAATCTGGGGGCAACAGAGAGAAGGTTGGTGTGGTGCCGAGGGACAGAAGGCATCCATTGGGGTCTACCCTTCCTGTTCTATTACTCAGTGACAGACCCCACGCTTAATACCCAAATTGCAACAGAAATGGCATCAACCTCTGTGACTACCTCTCAATTCACTGTAAGTTGTAGGCTCAACTTCTCAAAATGGGAAACAGACACCATCAGTTACTGTTCCAATCTTAGGAGATCTTCACTCTTTTAGTTCAATGACAAACCTACTTAGATATAAAATCTAACTGCCAAATTGTAAGTTTCACCAATATGAATTTATCTCACATAAAATGGGAAAGAAGAGAAAAAGAAATATCTGTATACATAAACAAGCAAAAAAAAAAAAAAATGCATAGCCTAGCCACCTCTTCTGTAACTGGTCAGGAGGCTACACTGTTAGATCTCTGACTTCCTTCTACTAGGACACCCACGATGGCTGTGTGTTTGGCATTTGGCATGAGTTCCTCTAGCATCTGGACCAGTTAGAATTAGCCCTTTACCTAGCGAGGCAACCTGAAGTCTATTCCTGAAGGGCCTCGCCCTACACTGCTTTGCTCTAATCTACTTTTACCACCGGACAATTTCTAGGAGGTATTCTAGAAAACCCCATGTTTTAGATATGGTTCTTACTGCCCTTAATATTGCAACAATCCAATTTTCCCTCGATAGTCAACCCAGCCAGTAAATAACCACCTTCTTTGCTTATTCGTTAAGTGGCATGAGATGCGGTCTGCTGCCAGCCAAGGGGCCCACTGTTTTGCTCTCTGGTGGAGGCACTATTCCCTTCCCAAGTAAGGCTTCATTTTTAAAGTGAGCTTTTAGGTGTATGAATGAGATGAGCCACTTTTACATTGCCTCTTGACCCTTAGATCCAAAACAGGCAGCATCATAAACTGTTGCAGTTAGAAACAATCTTACCTCCAGGGCATTCAGAACGGTTCCACTTTGGATTTACTCTATCTGGTCTGGGTTTGTCAACTGGGCCAGCTAAGGGAACTGGGCAAGAGACCATAGTTGTCCACTGTGATACTAAGTCAAGTCTCCCAATACCAGCCCAGGGTCCTCCCTACCACATACAGCAAGGAAAGTTTCTGTAGCTTGTCCATTTATGTACATTATAGAAACACAGTGATTGCAGCCACTAGCAAAGATCCCTCCAGGTGAAAACCTTTGGCTTACCACTATGGCTCTGTTGACCAATAATAGAGTAACCAAGTCCATAAGGACACCAGCAGTTTATTGGTACCAAAAGCCCGACCCTACCCAACAGTCCCAACAACCTGGGTCTTTGAAGTCATCTTTATTTGGGGGAGAAGGGGAGTTCGTAGAATTGAACCCAGGATATCTGCACTGAGTTATACCCCCAGCCCATGTTTTTCATTATTTATGTTTTAAATGTTTCTTGCTAAGTTGCTACACTATGTAGGCTGGGCTCAAACTTGTGATCGCCCTGCCTCAAACTCCGAGACTGCTGGGATTCGAGGTATGCACCACCATGCCCAGCTTCAACATCAGTTAGTGCTGTCTCCTGCTGAACCTAGTTTTAAATTAATCGAAATGCTACAGCTAAAATATCAGACTCTCTGGTAGGAACATCTGTATCCATGAATGTATCATCAACCTTTCCATTCTGTTTTAGAACCTGTTTAATCCCAACATACATAGTATGACCACAAAATACCCAAATGTAGTTTTATCTCCGCGCCCTGCTTCACACACTTGCCCTAGCCTCCTGCCGCCGTTCACACCAGCCCTGGAAGCCCTGCTCTACGAGGGCCTTCAGCTGTGCTGTCACGGCTACCTCGGCCTGAGTTGATTCAGAACACCCTTCATGATCATTTCACTGTGGGGGAAGAACTAGAAGCTGCATGGTGCCAGACCCAAACAATGCAGTGGATGAGGACACACCGTAATGTTTTTTGGAGCCTGCCTTTCCCTCGGCTGGGCCCTGGCAGCAGCGTTCAGTGTACTTTTGATCATATGTACTGGGCATATATACTCATGAAAGAGGACTTCCAGAATTTCTTCAAGAAAATGGCAAGAATGATAGAATAAGAGTGGTCGAGAGAGAAAGAGCATCGTGAGGGGGATTAAAAGGCATGTACCAGGCTGGAGACGCACCTCAGCGGCACAAGCATCTGCTTGGCAAGCACAAGGTTCTGAATTCAATTCCCATTACCCCAAAAAAGACACAATTGTTAAAAGCAATATACCTTTTACTATAGTAAATTTCTAAAATTTCAACATTCACTTTCTATTCTGATCACATCTCGTATCTTTCCAAGTTTTTATTAATATAAGCTAACACAATCCTACAAATCCTATGGTGTGTTAGCTGTACCTTCCCAGGCTGGATTTTTTATGCCTCCCCCAGGCCAGGGTGGGCTTTGGTGACTTCTACTCCTTAAGGGGTAAGGGAGCAGGAGGGGGACGGGACAAGAACACACTGCTGCTCCTATTGGGACAGAGACCATCACAGAATCTCCAAGTGAGTATGACTAACTTTAGGAGATGGGGTGCGGGCCACTTCTGCAGGAACACAGGCTCAGTTGGGTTTCTAATTCATAGGTACTAGAGTTCCCTTGAATCTACCTAAAATGCCCCAAATTCTCAACATTTCATTTTTTCCTGTTAATGCTTAACTCTTGCCTAAGAAATCTTATGTGGCTGTTAATTCAACTTACACTGTAGCTGGGCATGGTGGTACACACCTGTAACCCCGGCACTTGAGAGGCTGAGGCAGGAGGACTGCTGTGAGTTCAAGGTCAGCCTGGGCTACATAGTGAGTTCAAAGCCAGCCTGACATACACAGTGAAACCCCGTCTCAAAACAAACAAACAAACCACAAAAAACAAATAAAACAATAACGTATACTGTAGTTCAACAACCTGCAGTGTCTGATTCTTGGCTACATTAGCCCTGTGGCTACAGGAAATGGAAAATCTTCTAGGGCAGTCACACAAGGGCCTGTTTCTCTGAATGGGACTTGAGGTGAAAATTTTAAACTATAAGATTGTTATTTGCTTTGCTTATGTATTTCAGTGTTGCTTGAGTGTGGACATGCCATGGTTCATGCACATGTTCTTTCATGAAGGAGTTCTCGGCTTCCCCAGTGAATTCCTAACTCAGGCCCAGAGTGAGGTGACCGAACAGTCTCCAAGGAAGGCAGTACTGACTTCAGCAGGACCTGACGAGAGCCAGTTCTCTGGACCTCAAGAGAGGCAGGGCAGTGAGAGCTCATATGTACCTGGTTCCTAGGGGAACCGGGTCATTACGGCGGGTCAAGGGGCCCAACACTCCTGGAGTGCGGAAGGCTAGAAGGTGCCTCAGCTGCTGCAGCTCAGCAGACAGGAGGAGCCTTGTCTCACTGGCCCCCATGTCTACTCATCTCATGGCCTCGCAGAGTCTCCCTGCAGAGTGTCCCCAGCTCAGTCGTATCATGAAAACTGGCAGACTTTAATGTGACATCTGCACAGATGCAATCTTTCTTTAAATAAGAGGCACCAATAAATGTTTATGATCAAGCAGCTCACTGTATTTTAAGGTAAAGCAGCTTGGCCATTACATTTAATTTAAACATTTTGAAGTTGAGTTTTCCAGGTGATACGTGAAGGATTTTTTTCACAGTTCAGTGAGTTCATTTGATCTCACTTTCTCAAGTGTTTGAAAGTGTAACATGTTTTAATGGAAACTGCAAATTTGCCAGTGTCCTCGGTTAGGCTCCTCTAAATCTGCTATAATCATTTCCTTGGGCTGAAAATTTTCCTCTGCTCATATATTACTAACCTACAATCACTCTGAAGACCAGGATACAATTTAAAAGCCTTAAAGTTCTAAATTAGAATATGAAACTTATTGTGTGGCTCCAGCACAGTGCAAATTTTTCCATGAAATTGTTCAGAAAACAGATGCCCCTCAATAACCTCATTGAGAAGCCCCATCATTACTGCAACTCTCCGAGCTGGAACAAAATGCACCCAAACTTTCCTCTGACCTAGGATGTCTGAAGGAAGAATTTAAAGCCTCTGAGCCTCTTAGTTATGGTGCTCGGCGAACACAGCGCCCTCTCTCGGATACAGCAGGCGCCAACCACTTGCTGCGCTCAGGGCTACTCCCCAAGCACATTAGGAAGATAAACACACTCCCATCCTGGGCTCAGGAACTTTCCCTGAGCAACAGGATGGACACGACCAATGAAGCAGTGTGTGCTGTGGGTGCAGGGGCACCTGCTTGATAAGCAAGCAGGAGGGGTCCCTTACAACCACTTTCATGGGAAGAAAATTAAGAAAAGGTAGACACAGTCTGGGTTTTCACACCAGTTGCACCCTCAACTAAGTGTAACTACAAGGCACCACTATTTTTCAGACCCCAGGTTTCTCGACAATAAAATGATGGCTCTAATCACACCCTACCCCTGCCACTTTAGCAGTCTGGCAAGAGGGTAAGTCAGTGGTGATAAACAACTTAGGATACCTTCAATATTAATAGAGTACACAGAAACCTACACAATGTTTAGTTATATGCCATTCACATATCTCTGAAAACCTGCAAGAGAGGCACAGAGTGCATAGATCTGGACAGGACTCAGTGTATAAAAGAGATCATAGGGCCACCACTCTAACACAGAAGGGGGTCTACTCAGAATGTGGCAATAAAGTATTTCACTCAGCTTCGGATTCTCTACCCTATCAATAAGCCAGGGGTAACTCCCTTTCTGTCTCCTTTTGGGAGTTATGAAGATGAACATAAGAACAGAGGTAAGAGCCCAGGATTAACAGAGCAAAGAGAAAGTATGTCATTAACAGTGAAAGTCTTAGAAAGAAAGCATCATTGTAATTCAGAGGGCTTCAACTCTAATACCCAAGCCAATACCCACGCGAATACGCATGCCAAAGCAGGGTGGTGAAGGGGAAGGCGGCTGGAGCCCAGTACCTGATGGTGGTGCCTTGCAAACGGTCTATCTTCTTATTGAGTTCAGCAATGATGCTGTGGAGCTCTGTGATGCGTTCCTCGTACCGAAGCGTTGTTCGCTCCTGGACGTCCTCATGTTCTCTCATGAGATGGGACTGCTCACACTGAGGTCAAGAGAACAGGACAGAAGAGAAGATGAGCCGACACAACTTTTTGTCAAGGGTCCTACACATTATGGCGTCAAACCGTCACACTCTCTACCCTGACTGTGCCCAAAGTAGAACACACTCCTGCTCACTGGCCAGCAATCCCAGGAGACACATCAGCAGGTTAATTTTGTGATGCGCATGCAGAACATCTGAGGTGTTGCTTTTCTAGCACTCGCTCTCTGACTGGGAAACAGTCCCTCAACCACTGCACACAGTCTCTGGGGCCTACGCAAGTAGGCTGCTTTCCCTTAGCCAAGAAGTGGGGACCAGGCCCAAGCTGCATCCCTCAGCTACCTCCCCTGGGAATCTGAATCTTGAGCAAACATGAACCTAGGGTCTTATGGTACCAATTCCTCAACAGCCTGGCAGGACTGTCCCTTAGTTCCTGCTGCTTACATGTTACTTTATAGCTGTTTAGTTTCTCTTTTACCAGTTCACTCCTTCCTTGCTAAAGTTTGCCAGCTTTCTTTTTTAACCAAATAATTCAAGTGATATGATAACATGTCCTATTTGGCTAGATTATGTGTGAATTTAATGCTTTCCAATATCCTTTCTTCCCTGACCATGAACTCCCAAAAGCCAGGGCAAAGTTTCTGGTGTTTAATGCTAGCCTCTGGCATATGGCCCAGCTCACTGTGGGCGACCTAGAGGTGCTATGCAAGGGATAACCTGCCCTGTGTTACACTGCCTTGAAGGCTACTTTGCAGTGACAAAACAAAGACAGAAGAGGCTGAAGAGCTCTCTTTGCTCAGTGTTTGATGGGCTATAAAATCATTTTTGCAGAGGTTAAATCCCAAGGAACCTGTTCTTTTTCCATTTGTCTCCCCCCTCAAGCCCCTTATCACCATGGGGCTGCTCTCATTTACATAACAATGAACCGCTCCTCAGGGACGGGGCAAGTGGCCCAGCCCGGTCCTTGTCTATCACCCTCGCCCTCGCCCTCATTAGTTTCCTGTCCACCTGAGGAATTTTAATTCCATTTCCAACAACGCTTTTCTAATCTGAAGAGCCACGTGATTTGCCAGCTTTGTACTTTCAAGCCTGACAGCAGGCAGGGAAAGGGTGCGACTTTTTACTCACCACTGTACCTCTCACGTCCTCCCCCAACCCTGGATCGGCCAAACTTCCACAGATGTAACTCAAGGCAGAGACAAGGAGTCCTTGCAGATAAGCGGAATGCCGTACCCAGCCGAACTCAGTATTGAAACAGAAGTACTCAACATAGACAGACACATGACAAACACAACATACCAATCTCGGCAGGAACTGCATCTATGACTATGGCCCTCAAAAGCGGCCTGGCCAGTATAATGTAATTTCCTTTGAGTTACTCAAGGCTCCACAGCGAAGATCAGAGGCAATAAGGTCGTTTGCTGCTGTACCACAGACCTCCCGGTAGGTACCTTCAGGAAAATGTTGCGGTGAACTACTCTTTTTAGTGACAAACTCAAAGCCAAGCACATGGGAAGGAAGCGGGGTGAGGCTGAAGATGGAGTAAAGCCCCCGTACACGCTGGAAGTGTAGCTCCGTGGCACAGTGCGTATTCAGCATGCTGGTTCAACCCAGCACCAAGACCAAAAGCGCCACAGGCATGTGAAAACTTCCCTAACAGAGTAACAGGCCCTGAGCACTCTCCCCATGCGTTTGCAACTTTTTAATTCACACTGCATCAAAGCTTAAAAGAGAAGATCACAAAATAACAGCATCTCAGAAACGGTTTCCCCACATTTCACTGAAGCTCACCAACGGTAGAATACTGCTCCTCTCAGCCCCCACAAAATATCTCTGGGCTCTTACTACTTACTGGTCTTACTCCCATCCCCAAACTGTGAGGCTGTCATATGCACACTGGACACTTTCCTGGAGGCCTCCAGGTGCAGCGCTCCTGATGATGCCAGGACAGTGCCCAGTCTCCACCCGCATCTGTCTGTCATGACTCCTTCATCGCCATGTCGCTGGTTCCTCCTCTTCCGTTTTCCACATTCAGCTCCTCAGGGCTGGAGCGTTACTTGAAATGTTCCCCCTTCCAACTTCAAAGAGCTCCCCCTCTCTCTCTGAATTCCTCACTTATTCCTCCCTTTCTGATGTTTACAGGTCAAAAGACCAACCAACAACTGTACAGGTAAGAGATGGCAAAATCTAAGTAACAGTGACGAGATCCACGTGTTTATAAAAGAAAATGACACACAATATACTGAGAGCCACCGAACGACAACCCCGGTGTTCCTGGGCCCTGTTACAGGCTGCCCAACTACAAAGCTCCCAGGTCCGGAGATAGACAGACAGCGAGAGGACGAGGTCTGCTGCTCCACCGCCTCTGCCCAGGCCCTAACTGGAAAGTCTGCCTGGAGGGTGCAGGTGGGAGCAAGAGACAACAGGAGGCCTGATGATTCAGTCAGACAGAGCAAAAAGGCTCATAAAGTATACTGGGAGTGCAGAGGTTCATTTGGGAGTAGTAACAAGAATGTATTGGGAAAAATTTTTCTTAGCAGAGGGCAAAGAAGTCTGGCTTACATTCCTGTATTTTTCCGTGTTTTTTTTTAAATGGCAGCGAGTTCTATAATTTAAAACTTCCTCTACAGCTTTCAGACAGTTCTTGATTTCCCATACTGTCTAAGAGACATTATGCGGCTAGTGCCACAAGGGAAGTGATTATGACGCAGAATCAGAAGGGAGCCATGTTCACAGCATCCAAGTGCACGAGAACAATCCCAGACTTCTGGAGAACAAAAACATGGGCAGGAGTGGGGTGCTGAAGAGAACAGATGGTAGAATGGTGCCCTGGGCTTCCTTCCCCAGTGAAGACACAGACTGGAAAAGTTGCTATCAAACCAATCCCAGCTCTAGATGTGTGAAAGGCTAGGATGGTTCATCTGTACAAATCACCCTCCTCTCCCGAACACACTTCACTCCTTTGTGCGCATTCATTCTGTTCAGCAGAAGATATGTCGAAGCAGTGCTCTCAACACTCAGAGAAAGCCCCTCGAGTTCCTCCAAGCTGTGGTGCTGGGGAAGGTGGAACAACTCCCACGAAAGCACAGCGTAGGATGAAACAAGCCATCACCATCGAGAAGCCACAGAATTCAGTTCCCATGAAGCAGCCCACATGTCAGCTCTAAGAATCCAATACTTCAGTGCAGGAAAGGAGGAAGGCGAGTGAGTGGCTGACACCCAGGCCACACAGTTGTTCTGTGCACAGTCGTTCGCCTCCCTGCCCTGGTAACAGGCAGAAATGGCCTGGTGTTGTGACACTTAATTCTGCTACGACACCTAGTTCTACTACCATGTTCCAGGCTGGTTACTGACCCAGTGCCCTCACCACCCAGAGCTCCCACACCCTGGAAGGGTGTGTGATTCCACAGGAACACAGGCTCGGCCAAGCTCATCACCACACCTCCATCTCACAGCCTCCTATGAACTCATGCTTCTGAAAACCACGTTCAGGAAGGCAACACAATGAGGAAAACTAAACAAGAGAAAAGGGGCATTATTTTTATGATTATGCATAAATTTATGCACTGCATAAATTTTGAATTTAAAATTTGTGTATCTCCTAAAACATCTATCATTCCTTTATGGTAAAAACAAAATTCTAGCATTCTGAAATGTACAGTATGCTATAGTTATCTACAATTTCCCT
This sequence comes from Dinomys branickii, assembly GCA_004027595.1. Classification (NCBI taxonomy): domain Eukaryota; kingdom Metazoa; phylum Chordata; class Mammalia; order Rodentia; family Dinomyidae; genus Dinomys; species Dinomys branickii. Next base: position 146,119 of record PVLD010003115.1, read on the forward strand.
ACTACACAAAGTCTTATTCTTATATACTTGAAACATAGTGACCACTGATCAACCCTTCCCCACTCTTCCTCTTCATTTATCAAAAGGCTGTTCTTTCTCCAGTACAGGCTCTTAGCACCTTCATGCAAAGTCACCTGGGTATAGATATGTGGGTTTACTTCTAGAGTCTCTATTCCATTCCACTGGTCTATATCCTTGTCTTTAGGCCAGTGTCATGCTGTTTGATTACTATAGCTTTGTACTATATTTTCTACTTTCTTTTCAGTGGAGAAGGTTTCGGTGATTCTACATAAATTTCACAATTATCCTAGTTCTGTGAAGAATGTTTCTGGTATTTTGGTAAGACTGTTTTGGGTACTATGGACATTTTTAACAATCCAATTAGGATCTTCCAATTCAGGAACATGGGATGTCTTTCCATTTCTTCTATCTTTGCCATTTTTCATCAGTGCTTTACAGTTTCACTGTATAGATCTATTACCTCTTTGGTTCAATTTGTTTATCAGTGCTTATTTATTTATTTATTTATTTATTTATTTATTTATTTATTTATTTATTGAATTATGGAAGCCATGGTAAATGGGATTGCTTTCTGGCTTTCAAATTCAGATAATTTGCTATTTGCTACTGGATTCTGTATCTTGCAACTTTGTTAAATCCATTTACTAGTTCTAACAAGTTTTTTAGTGGAATTTTTAGAATTATCTATATACATGTAAGATTAAGTCATTCCCAAACTGACGATTTTACTGTTTCCTTTCCAGTTATCCCCCTCCCCGCCCACCTTTGTTCTAAAGTTTTCCTTTGTCTTTTGCTTGTTTGTTTTTGAGGTGAATATTGGTTATGTTGTGTAGGCTGCTCCTGAACTCCTGCACCTAAGTGATCCTCCCACCTCAGCCCTCTAAGTGCTAGAACTACAACCATGTACCACTACACCAGGCTTTGGGAGTTCTTCATTTCTTCCTGTTGCTTGACTGCTCTAGCTAGGACTTCTAGTAACATGGTAAGTAAAAGTAGCGAAGGCAGGTATCTCTGTCTTGTTCCAGACCTTATAGAGAAAACTTCCAGCTATCCTCATTCAGCATCTTACTGTTAGCTTATTATAGCTGTATATGTATTATGTTGAGGTACATTTTTTTTTTTCGGGACCGGGGCTCGAACTCAGGGCCTTAGTGCTTAGCGGCAAGCACTTACCCCACTGAGCTGTACCTCCAGCCCTGAGGTACATTCTTTCTGTATCTCATTTGTTCAATGTTTTTGTCATGAAGAGATGTTCAATTTCATCCATTGTCTTTATTGCATCTATTGAGATAACTCCATGTTTTTGTTTTTGCAGTGCTGGGATAAGACCAAGGGACTGATACATACTAGGCAAAATACTGGACCACTGAGCTATACACCCCTGGGCCCTGAGATGGCTTTTATCTTTTTGATATACTGTTTAATTCAGTTTTTAGGCATTTTGTTGGAGATGTTTGTATCTATCTTTGTCAATGGCCTATAATTTTCTTTTTTGTTGTATCTGAACTATTTTGGTATCAGAAGAATGCTAGCCTTATAGAATGTTTGGAAGAATCTTTCACTCTTCTATACTTTGGAGTAACTTAAAGAGAACTAGTATTAGTTTTCCTTTAAATATTTGGTAAAACTCAGCAGGGAAGCTATCTGGTCTCAGGCTTTTCTTTGATGGGAGACTTTATTCTCATTTCATCTCACTACTTGTTCCTGGTCTATCTTTAAGGTCTTCTATTTCTTCATGATTCAATCTTAGTACATACATAGAGGAGATGTCCACCTCTTCCAAGTGATTAAATTTGTTGGCATATAGTTGCTGATAATAATCTCCAGTGATCCTTTATATTTCTGTGGCATTAGTTGTAAGACAAGCCTTTTTATCTCTGATTTGGTGTTCTCTCTTAGTCTAGCTAAGGGCCAAATCTGTCAATTTTTCTTATCTTTACAAAGCTCTTTGTTTCTTTTAATATTAAAAAGGTCTTGTCAGGCATGGTGGTACATGCCCATAATCACAGCATTCAGGAGGCTAAGGCAGAAAGACTGCTGTGAGTTCAAGGCCAATCTGGTTACACAGTGACTTCAAGGCAAGATTGAATTACACAGCAAGATCCTGTCTTAAAAAAACCAAAAAGGTCTCTATTTCATTTATTTCTCCTTTAATCTTCTTTTTCCCCTCCAACTAATTTAAATTTGCTCTGTTCTTGATTTCTAGGTTCTTGAGATATAGTCATGTGTTGTTTGAGATTTTTCTGTTTTCTTGAAATGCAGACACTGTTTTCTATAAATTTTTACTCTGAAAGTTTAAGCATATTGGGATTTTTAAAATAAATTGTAGAACACTCCCTCATTTTTTTCATAAACCCACTCACATCACCCTTTTCCAAACAGTAGTCATTTCTCTCCAGTATTTTCTTGTGTGTGTGTGGGGGGGGATTTCACTTCCCCTCGCCCTTGCGGTTAAATATGGCCATGTGATTCATTTTGGTCAATGAGATATGAGTGCATATACTCCGTTTTTGTAGAAGCAGTTCAGGCACCCACAGGATTTGTCACATTCTGCTGCTCAGGTCATGATTACTAGTGACATTCCAGACAGTTTAGTCCATTAACTTGGGAGCCAGGGTGAGGCCAATATAACAGAATACACCCTGCCAGATTCTATGAGTTTCTAGTATCAATCAAAAAATAAACCACTGATATTTTAAGCCACTGAAAATTTGGAGTTATCACTAATATCATAACTGATGAAACTGTTTTGTACATAAGAAAACAGACTAAATGTGAGGTGACTGATGTATTATAACCTAGGAACAGGTAGAAACCCCCAAAACACATTGCTGTTCCTGTTTAGGCCATCGGAGGACTGAACACACAGCCTCCTACCCTCTACTCCCTTCTCTCCCTGCTCCTGGGAACTTACGTCCTCTTTACCGTTTTCCTGAAGGTCTCCAGTGATTGTGGTCTTGTACCAAGCAATCCTTCCAACAAACTTCAGGAAACATGAGTATTACGCCTGACTACCAAATAAGAGCTGGGAAGACCCAGACGGCTCCCCCCTCCACCCCTTGCAAGGATGGAAACAAGAAAGAAGACACAAAGGAGTGTGAAACACGGAAATCCAGCTTCCTCTAAGCCAGCTTTAGCTAAGGAAGTCAATCACTCATGACAGCTTACTTAGTTTCTAAGGACATCAGCAGCTTCTTCTAGTAAACCTTCCAAGTCAGGTATTTCTTCTTTCTATTGTACAGAAACACCTTATGTGGATTTCAGGTGAACAAGATGTGAAACTGTTTCATA